>JAVTVY010048905.1:0-22460 GCA_036873755.1 Hanleya hanleyi | reverse complement strand
TACCATCACTACTATCCATACCATTCCTACCATCACTACTATCCATACCATCACTACCATCCATACCATCACTACCATCCATACCATCACTACCATCCATACCATCACTACCATCCATGCCATCACATCCATACCATCACTACCATCCATACCATCACTACCATTTCTACCATCACTACTATCCATACCATTCCTACCATCACTACTATCCATACCATCACTACCATCCATACCATCACTACCATTCCTACCATCACTACCATCCATTCCATCACTACCATCCATACCATCACTACCATCCATACCATCCATACCATCACTACCATCCATACCATCACTACCATCTATACCATCACTACCATCCATACCATCACTACCATCCATACCATCACTATCATCCATACCATCACTACCATCCATACCATCACTACCATCTATGCCATCCTACCATCCATACCATCACTACCATCCATACCATCACTACCATCCATACCATAACTACCATTCCTACCATCACTACCATCCATACCATCACTGCCATCCATACCATCACTACCATCCATACCATCACTACTATCCATACCATACATACCATCACTACCATCCATACCATCACTACCATTCATACCATTCCTACCATCCATACCATCACTACCATCCATACCATCACTACCATCCATACCATCACTACCATCCATACCATCACTACCATCCATACCATCACTACCATCCATACCATCACTACCATTCCTACCATCACTACCATCCACCATCACTACCATCCCTACCATCACTACCATCCACTACCATCCATACCATCACCATCCATACCATCACTACTATCCATACCATCACTACTATCCATACCATCACTACCATCCATACCATCACTACCATCCATACCATCACTACCATCCATACCATCACTACCATCCATACCATCACTACCATCCATGCCATCACTACCATCCATACCATCACTACCATCCATACCATCACTACCATCCATACCATCACTACCATCCATACCATCACTACCATCCATACCATCACTACCATCCATACCATGATGGTGATGGTAGTAATCCCACTTGGGACTGGACTATCCAGCAGTAATCCCACAGAGGACTATCCATCAGTAATAACATGGGACTGGTCCACCCAGCAGTAATCTCACACTGGAATGCCGTACCAGTAATCCGACTGCACTGACCTATCCATCCTACATGGGATTAACTTTTGCCAGTAATCCCACATGGGACTGATGTTATTGTCTGTACCAGATAATCTATTCCAGACATTATTGTCTGTACCGCATCACTTATTCCAGACCTTATTGTTTGCTCTACATGTATGCTTTCAATACTGCTGCACCTTTGGCGGATGACCCCGCAAGGCGAGATGTTGGGGTTCTCAGAACGCTTGTTTAATGAGTTGTCTGGTGATCTTTGTGTAAACAAACGGCGCTGTGCATAGGCCAAACGGCAATGCAATAAATTTGTAAAAATGCTTTTCTCCATAATCATCACACCAGGAAAACCCGAGAAACTTCGTCTGCCCTTCATAAATATCAACGTGATGATATGTCGAGTGAATATCAAAAGTCACCGGTCAACTGTTTCGAAAAATATACATCACTGCAGTTCGAATCTTCATATTTTACGGACTGTTTTACAATATGTTTGTTAACGATACTCAGATCTAGAATAAGCCTCTTTTTACCTTAAAGATGTAGTCAGCCTCAAAAATGGATGGATTTTGTAAACTCTCACCTATGCGATTTTTCAGCAGGGAAGATTACCAAAGTATCATATGTACTATATTTGATGATAGTGTGATCGCCATATACAACGAATGCAAGAATATCTTGTCAGAGAAATTTGAAACTCTGCTCGCTTCGACAGGTTTTCTGTTTCGCCATTGAGTGTGTGTTGTACGCGGAGAGGAAAATGCCGTCACTGCGTGACGTATGAATGACGTAGCGACGCTCACGAATATGAATGCTGCACAGCAGCAGCCATCGTGCCTACAGTTCTGTAATGTCGCATAGTATACGTTGGTAGAATGCACCACACGTTGTGAAATATCGATTCTGGGCCACCATATAAATGCATAAAAGATATGTAAGATGTCGATTCTTGACCACCATATAAATGCATAAATTTTGACTTTTCATTTACCAATTTTATATAAATCTGTGTGCATGCAACCTTGATATTGTGATGTGTTTTGACAAAACTATTTCCGAAATACTATTCCATGACCCTCTAGGTCGGTTATTGCAAACACAACTATTTGTTATGTAAGTTCAAATTTACAGGATAACATAGAAACTGCTTATGTAATGGTAATGAGTTAACCTTGGTTTTTGACGAATGGATTTATGTAATGCCACAGTTTTGTGATTTGCTAGTCGTAATTGTACCGAATTTGTAACGACATTTATGTCGGGTTAAATTGACATTGTAACGTCTAGCACTGTATATAACGGAATGAAGGGCACATACAGTCAGGCTAGTAACACCAGGTCTCCCTGATGGCTAAACCATCAGGTCTCACAGAGGCTCATGCTCCGATAATAGTTATTGCTATCTCCATTTCCGAAAATGACTGTTTACAGAATGGTCTGATGTTGATGAAGTTGTGCTAGTCTGCCTGCCAAATGATGCCGGTCATTCCTAAGTTAGGTGGAATGAATTTACAATAAATCGGCTTAATATCCAACAGACATGAACTTCGTTTTCGTTGTATCCTCTCTCATTTAAAGAGGTTGTCCAGACTTCGAGAAATCTCGGACCTTGGAATCTATTATTGTATAGGTTTTATGAAGACCATCCCTGTGTCTGAGACGACTACGCGTTACAACATCTTAAAGATCACGCGCACAAGCCCTGTCGCCTTAAAGACCGCAAATTTCATAATGGCGAGCTTGCCAGGATAAAGACTTCAAATTTCATAATGGCGAGCGTTGCTTTCGGATAAAGACAATTTTCTTTTGGATACAACTACAAGATCATGAGACAACAGATTTAGACGATCGACCGAGAACACTGAGAGTACTACTTTTTGGACAAAATGGCTGAGCCAGAAGAACTGCAGGAGCTCCAGGCCATTGCTCAAGGCATCACGAAACTTGTGGACAATTTGCGAACTGATATTCAGGCCAAGGACAATCGTCAATTACAAAGAGAACAGGTAAAGGACCTTCCTTCGTTTTTGCACCTGCTGAGGTATAGCAGACGGTAATTAAGTCACCCAGACGGGGACGGTGACTGATGAAAACATTTGGTGCCCTTGTTTTTTGATCATTGTGAAATGTGCGACCCTGTTCAACGCCTCCTTGAACTGCCTTGTAATTCTGACTGAAAAGAATTCCAAACTGATGTCCACAACTGCCTTGCAAGGGCGTCGGAAGCGATACGGCAGGTACGGCCATGGCCGTACCACTTTTGCGCAAAAAAAAAGAAAAAAACAACAACAACAACAAAAACGAAAGAAACAAAGAACAAAAAAAGGACTAAGAAAGAAAGAAGAAAACACAAAATAAAAAAAACAAACTAGAAATGCAAGCAGTTTTGATAGCTTCCAAGTTGAATAAGACTGATCGGTCCAGAGCACCATTGCATTCTTTAGCGACTTTGAACACCGGCTAGCCCTCTCGGGATAATTTTGATCGTGCATGAGAAGTAACATGTACGTTCATATGCATGATGCCGGTTCGTGTTCACGTTACTTTATCAACGAAACCAGAAATTAATTTTCTTCATATGAATTCCGTTGTTCGCTTGTCCAATATGTCGTAGACCTACACGCTATATAGGTTTCTGGCTGCATGCTACCTTTACAGGTCCGTATCCGACCTTGTATTTCAAACTAGGTACGGCTTAACGAGCTATATGTGCTCAATAGCGCCTTATAAGTTGTATCACCTGAACATACTTTTTATAATGTTCTGATGTATGATGCTCTCTGTGAGCGCTTTTTTTTTTATCAAAAGCGCTAACGCCTGCGACCCCTCAGACTCCCCCCCCCCCCCCACCTGTCTGATCGCTTTGCTCCTTCGCGAATTGGTCCTTCGCTCTCTCGCAGGCCCCGCGAGGGATCTAGTGGGGGCTTTAGCTCCCTCCTCTCCATAATTCTGTCGCAAGTACTTCGTTCTCCAAGTAATTCCCTGCAAGTAACTCTAATGACGGACGGGGTAGAGGGGTTTTCTGACAATGTTTTCCCCTTTCTTTTTGTGTCCCTTGCATGTCCATGAAATAAATTACTGTTAGCAGTCATGGCTCGTTATAAAAACTACTAGCGCCGGTTTTATTATTGCAGAAGTGTAGCTAGCTGAATTATGAATGTAGATGGCATTACTTCTGCAATGAAATTATCGACACAACTTTGCCCATAAGAATTATATCGGTTACGTCTACATAATGTGTTACAGTTCTTTACTATACATAATTTTTTTTGTAATTCAGCTTCTCAGAAAACTACAACCGATTGCGTTTTCATGATATTAGTGTTAGGAAAGAACTAAAAATATACTTCAATGCAGAGTGAGTTTATCCGCCAGAAATCGCTCAGAACGCATCTCCGGCGATCTAGACCCCAGGAGTTTGCGGGGCCTAGGCGGCCCCTGGACCCTCGCCTAAAGTGCTATGATAGTGGCCGTACCACTTTGAATTTGCTTCCGACGCCCCTGCCTTGAATGATGTCCATCTCAGTGATAACATTTCTACCAAAACACCGTTCATCCTATAACAGCGACATGTTTCTCCTCTTCCTTGGTGACGTGACAGCGTGTGCCAGAAACCTCTGGAACGAGTCCATTCCGTGGAAACAATATATACAGGTACAGTTTGATCCGTTCTACTTAACAGAGCCTTGTAAATGGCCATAGTGATTGAAAATATAACTGTGTTGTGATATATTCTCTGCTTGGACTTTCTGTCTGACGTTGTGAAGTTCCCACTGATTGACAATAGTGCGTGTGATGAACAGTGTGTAATTTACAGAACTGGATCATGCCTAACGAACTCTAAGACATTGTATTCTTGTAACTTTCTTGGAACATTCTGGACTGAATCCTCAGACAGGTTGGTAGTATGTATTGAACGCGAGGTTTAACCCTGATGATTCAACCTTGAACGATCGTGTTATATGTGCCATAATCATGCCTTATATGAGCTGTTGACATTTCTCGTATATTGTGCATCTTTTGTTTATTATTGATAATGCTGCATGCCCGGTGGAGTTGATGAATCAATGGTGAAACTGGTAGATTGCATGAAGTTCTTTGTGGCTGATAAATTTAGTGATTGGCAGATTGATAAATCTAGCCTTTGAAGTTTGAATGATAATGTTGTGAGGTGGTCCCACAATGATGTTTTATTAGGGACATTTATCGCGATTAGTTGCCATAATAGTGTAGCTGGTAAGCTAAAACACTTAACGCAATATTGGCTAAATGGAACTAAAGTTATCGCGTTTTGGTTGATACGTCCTAAGATACACTGAGTACATGTACGTACTAGTGGTTATAGCATATGAATGCTTGGTATATGCTATGAAAGCATGTTCGTGTTGGTTGACGGGCCTTCACAATCTCCGATTCGGCTATGAGAGCCTGGATATCGTGAATATCTGTGGTTATTTGTTTATTTTGGATCCTCAGATATAAGTCTAAGATGTTGGATGACAAATTGGTTTCAATTAACACGTATTGGCAACTTCGTTAAGTTCGGTACAAATTGTGCCCAAGTCAACCATAAGTTCCTAGCTTTCATAATGAGTAACATGTAAGGTCCAAATGTTAACCTTTGCGGATGGGGTACCGTATATTAAATTAGCACAGGCGATGCTAGAGAAATCCGATACTTGGTGACAGTTATGGAAGACTGTTTGAGACATAACCACAGAATAATTGTGTCTGTGGTGAATATTTTTGTTGCAACAATATTGAGATGCCCTGTAGTGGTATGACTAATTTGGCGATACATATCGCATGCTGATAAAACAATACGAACGTAGCGTGCAAGATCTATGGCGCTACGTTTCGTAACTTGTGTCTAATTCCGCTTAACCCGGGGCCAGGGGCCGTATGAACCCATGCACTTCAAGATCCTCATGGCACTCATATGAACAGTCACAATCAAAGCGTGGCTGAGATACATCATTCTTTAGATGACGACTTTACAACGAATTATGGATTAAGAATACTGATCAGCGATACGGATTTGATATTTTTGGAACATCATGATGCCTTGCCGGCATCATTGGAAACTGTTGACCGCTTCTCTCTTGCAGGAAACAAGCCTATGTTTATGTATACTATGATTGTCTTTTTGAATTTGATGCTAATACTGTTATATGGAATAAGGAATAGGTCTTTGGATTATGGACGCGGATATTCTCTAATGGACGACGGCTGAATTATGATGACGGACTAGACGCTTGTAATTGGATAATGCGCGTTGTCATTTAGTGCAGAATACTTTTGTCATTACTGATCGAGTTTCCCCGTGTGAATCCTTTCTCTGACATCATAGTTTTTCTTGCAAGGAAATGGTATGTTAATTCTGTTTTGGAATAAGTATGTTCTTATTGGTGTAGGCTAGAACCTAGGGTCTGATACTCTGTAATCTGAAGAATTCGCATTTCTTACAGATAGGATTCAAATGCCTAACATTGCCATTCGCAACCACTTGAATGTTACCAGAATTATTGCCCGTTTGAATGCCACTTCTTGACAGGCATTGAGTGTGATAATTGACATGTCAGTGAATGACATTTCGACGTGTATTTCTTTCACCATGGTTTTGCTTGTACCCTTATCGCGCTATGGTATATCTTTTGCACACATTGTAATCTGTATGGCTATTGTTTTCAGATTTTGTTTCACTCAGTGACATTGTAATGCATGACCTGCCACTGGACAGTCTTCCGGAGACTGCTCCACGTGACACTGTTTTTCCATCTTTGTATCCTCCTTTGAAATGTTTTTGTTTTTGTTTTTTTTTCTTTTGTCACTCTTGCCAGTGGGTGTGCGTTTCGGTGCACGAAACGTACTCTCACTTGAGGTCAAGTTCTGTTGTATTGGTGGCTGATGAACTGATCATTCACACAGTTTCTAGCACCATTTCTCGTCTTCTTATTATTGTATTTTTCTTTTGCTTATTTCTTGTTTCACTGTTCTGACATTATCTTGCATGTAGGTTGAAGTTTTGACATTTTGATACAGATAAATGTTATTTGTTTTGATTTTCATGAACATGTATTGTGTTGATAAACTATTTTGGATTTGAAGCTAATGGATGAATTTTCCAGCAATTGTTTTGATATTTGCGCCATGCTTTGAGCACCTGTCCACACTTGTCAGTGACTGGCACGTGTCTCATATACCTAGAGTACTTTCATTGAGAAATGATAGTAAATATGGCCTTATGACCTTACGCAATGAATATGAACTACGGTAATTGAATAAATTGTTTCCGGTATTCGACCGATATTTCTGATAACGACCTTGGCTATTCATAATGGACTATTCTTTCATGTTTTGCTATTATTCTTGCTGCCTTACGCATTTTGTGTTTATACTTTGAGATGAATGAACGATCTTCGTTCGTATCTTTCATCTTCCATTGTTGGATGATATGTGAAATATCGATTCTGGGCCACCATATAAATGCATAAAAGATATGTAAGATGTCGATTCTTGACCACCATATAAATGCATAAATTTTGACTTTTCATTTACCAATTTTATATAAATCTGTGTGCATGCAACCTTGATATTGTGATGTGTTTTGACAAAACTATTTCCGAAATACTATTCCATGACCCTTTAGGTCGGTTATTGCAAACATAACTATTTGTGAGAATCAGTTATATAAGTTCAAATTTACCGGATAACATAGAAACTGCTTATGTAAGGGTAATGAGTTAACCTTGGTTTTGACGAATGAATTTATGTAATGCGACAGTTTTGTGATTTGCTAGTCATAATTGTACCGAATTTGTAAGGACATTTCTGTCGGGTTAAGTTGACATTGTAACGTCTAGCATTGTATATAACGGAATGAACGGCACATACGAACAGGCTAGTAACACCAGGTCTCCCTGATGGCTAAACCATCAGGTCTCACAGAGGCTCATGTCTCCGATATTAGTTATTGCTATCTCCAGTTCCGAAAATGACTGTTTACAGAATGGTCTGATGTTGATGAAGTTGTGCTAGTCTGCCTGCCAAATGATGCCGGTCATTCCTAAGTTAGGTGGAATGAATTTACAATAAATCGGCTTAATATCCAACAGACATGAACTTCGTTTTCGTTGTATCCTCTCTCATTCAAAGAGGTTGTCAAGACTTCGAGAAATCTCAGAAGCCGGACCTTGGAATCTATTATTGTATAGATTTTATGAAGACCATCCCTGTGTCTGAGATGACTACGCGTTACAACATCTTAAAGATCACGCCCTGTCGTCTTAAAGACCGCAAATTTCATAACGTGTATACGCTTGTTGACAAGGCCGTGGAAAAAATAAACGGCATGCCATGCTGTTTATTTTTAAATATCAATTCCTTCTATCTTCTCGTGAATGGTAGAAACAAGTTTAGTTTTTTGTAGTCAAATGTGTTTCATTTTGTACCTGTTGTAACATATGTCACTTTCGCTGAGTTTGAGAGACATCGATTTCAGCACAGATTTGAGTCTGATTACATCTTTAAGCTTGAATAGCCACAGACAGCGGATTAACAACAGCTGGCTTTTCCATACATTCTACTGCAAGCCCTTTTTTAACAAGATCATCAATTGCTGATGTAACAAAATCTCTATGACGCCTAGCAGATGAATTATTTTTCATCTCCATCGTATAAAACGGAATTTTGTAGCCATTCTCCACTATATCAACAATGAAATCTTTAGCTCCCATATCTCTCCAAAACTGTCGGCGTTCTTTAAGCCTTCTCTCGACTATGATTTCGCTCATGCGTTCCTCATATTCAAAATTATCGATAGTAAGATTGTCAGAAGGGAATGATTCAGAAATGTTATTATCAGATTTGTTACAAGTCATTGAATCACCCTGAACAGAGCACTTAACTGATATTACTGGAGCAGTATACAAAGGTGATTTCGAGCCATATTTGGACGAATGCGCAGGTGTTTTTGCGCAGGTATGACGTCACTTCCGGTCTGCGCTGGGGAGGTCATGGGGTGGTGTGCGCAGGAGTTCTGCGCAAGTATGACGTCATTTCCGGTCTGCGTGAATCGGGCGTGTGTATTCCTCCGCGGTGATGCGGTCTGGCGGTGATGCGGTCTGCCTCCACAGACAGAAAGTAGTCCCAAATACGTGGGTTTTCGTGAGAATGTTCGGCAATCTTCAGGGGCGAGAGGGGCCCCTAATGGACTGATTGGATCGAGTGAGGTGTCAAAGTGAAGCGCTCCTCCAGGGCCATCCAGTCATGGGTGGATGCATGTAAAATGAGGATTTGTCCCGAAAATATATAAAGCGGAGCACGGACTTTACCCCTACAATAGGAGAAAACTCCTATCAACCCTATCCCAACGGGCTAATATCGGTCCCCGGGCTTATCGGGGCCTGCTGAGAGAGGTAGGGTGGGGGAGTGGGTGTATGTAAATTTAGGATTTGTCTCGAAAATATAAAAAGGGGAACCCGGACTTTAGCCATACAATAGAGGAAAACCCCTATCAACCCTATCCCAAAGGGCTAATATCGGTCCCCGGGCTTATCGGAGTTTACCTATCAAGTCATGGGTGGGTGCATGTAAAATGAGGATTTGTCACGAAAATATAAAAAAGCGGAACACGGACTTTACCCCTACTAGAGGAAAACTCCTATCAACCCTGTCTAGTGGGGGCTAATATCGGTCCCCCGGGCTTATCGGGGCCTGCTGAGAGAGGCAGGGTGTATGTAAAATGAGGATTTGTCCTGAAAATATAAAAAAGCGGAACACGAACTTTACCCCTACAATAGGGGAAAACTCCTATCAACCCTTTTCTAGTGGGGGCTAATATCGGTCTCCGGGCTTATCGGAGCCTGCCTATCAAGTCATGGGTGGATGCATGTAAAATTAGGGTACTCATCTTACATCCGGGGTTTTTTCCATGTAGGTTACTGCGCAGGTCACGTGGTATGGTGGGTCCGCGCAAGTGTGTGACGTCACTTCCGGTTTTCAGAATGACCAAAAAACTACCTCCGGACACAGAAGAGCTCCAATTTTTCCTTAGACCTTGCATGTATGGTCCGGATTTTCCATCCGGGTTTTCCCCAGCACGGACGCACGCAGCGCGCGCGTTTACCGGCCGCATGCCTGCGCGGGTTATCCGGCCGCACGCCTGCGCGGGTGAATTTCAGGTCAAAAGTGCAAAGGTCACATCCAGGTCAAAAGGTCAAATGTCCCCCTTCCGGCAATGTTCGGCCCTTTCCAGGTCAATAGATAGTCTTTATCCGCCCTCCCGAAGCACCCATGGAATGCACAGATCACGCCATAGCATTATAGTATGGGGCCGAGTGTGTGTACATCCGGGTCCTCAGTGTGCGCGCGAATGACGTCACTATGACGTCACATCCGCATGTAAACTTCCCGCCATAGCATTATAGTATGGGACCGAGTGTGCGTACATCCGGGTCCTCAGTGTGCGCGAATGACGTCACTATGACGTCACATCCGCATGTAAACTTCACGCCATAGCATTATAGTATGGGGTCGAGTGTGTGTACATCCGGGTCCTCACTGTGCGCGCGAATGGCGTCCCTATGACGTTACGTCATGTGAACACACCCATAGCGGTTCCTCCAGCGTGGATGTACTGTGATGGAGGGGATAATAAAAGGATTGACCTGTAATCTTTGTTGTAGTTGTTGTTGCCCTCTTTTTGGACTAAATAATCAGAATAGTACGTATCACGGACTACACCCGTAGAGCTACGTATAGGCGCGCATGTGTGACATGGTCTATAAAACACGTCCCTCTGCATCCCACACCTCCATTCCATTCCTACGGTTGCAGAGCCATGACGGACACACATCCCTATGCGACTCGCATTTTACAGCATGCGATCGTGGTTAATTCACTCACGGGTTACAGAGCAGTGGTTCGGTCCATGTTTGGAGATGGCGACGACAACGAGGGGCGACGCCAGATCCTGAAAGAGTTCACAGAAGCTGTCCTCGACAGAGTGGACTCGATTGAGAGGTGTGCATTCACCCACCACTACTGGACTATGACAGCCATCATTGATGCCCTGGCTATGGACCACGAGCGCTCACGACGGAACCAGCGACGGCTCGTTGGCCTCACAATGGTCTTTGCCCTATCGACAGTGGGACCTGACCATAAATACGAGGGTCAGTCAGAGTGTGCGTCATTCGTCATTGGGTCAACCATGACACCAGTCCTACGAGCCATCCTTCCCCTTACACCCCGGGTGAGTTTACACGTCTATGAGGATAAAGTCACCATCGTTGGAGACCGTGGAGATGTTTGCTGAGACCGTATCGAATACGGTTACGCTACACCGTGACGGCTGGACCAAATTTAAACGGGTGTTGAGCGGTGAGCTCGACGGAAACCTCATCCACATAGACAATGCCATTGACGTACACCGTGGACCCTCCTTCCCACACCTGGGCCGTTACCAGGACCCTACGCGAGGCTTCACCCTAGACCCCGATCTGTGGACAGCCTTCAAGAAAGTGGTGCCTATTGTGGGCCAGCTGTTTACACCGGACGAGCGGTCAGCTGTTCAGTTGGGGTGGGTTCGTGCCCTGAGTGAAGCGGCGGCAGAACTCAATGAACAAATTACCAAACCTAGCAATGAAGCGGAGGCAGACGACGATGCCATTGATTATCCGGCTAGACTGTCAGCCCAGTGACATGACCTCACGTCATAAACTTTTTCTCTCTATAAATACGAGAGACAGTCAAATCTTGTACCATTCACGTACTGACCATGACGGAGCATATACTACGGGCGTTTCTCAGCTTTACCCCGAGGTCTTCCTGCACGTCTATGCGGATATGGTCGATATCATGGAGGAGGTGGGAGACATCTGTGATGCGAACCTACACAACCGTGCCCGGCTGACATTCGTCTGTCCCGGGAGGGCTGGACCAAATTCAGACGGATGTTGTCTGGTGAATTGGACGGCGACCTCATCCACTGTGTCACGATGTGTACATCCGACGCGGCCCCTTCTTTGCTCAATTGGCTCGGCTATATGGGGGTACAGTGCATTTTACCCTTCACCATGTTCTATGGTCTGCATTGGAAGATGCCGTGGCAGATGTGAAGCACGTGGCGTTCAAGGACATCTTCAAGACCAGGCGCAAACCGTTGTATTTGCAAACCGACGAAGGCACGGAATTCCTCAACAGACCGTTCGAACAGTTTCTGAAAGCCCAGAAGGTGTTTTCTTCTATACGTACAACGAGACCAAGGCTTCTGTTGTGGAAAGATTCAACAGGACATTCAAAGGCCGCATGTATAAATATTTCACCTATAAGAATACAAGGCGGTACATCGATGTTCTCCCGAAACTTGTGAGTGGTTACAATCGAGCCTATCACCGGAGTATAGAGAGAGCCTCCATTACCGTGACCCAACGCAATGAAGTCCGGCGTGTCTTGTACCCCAGGCAATCGCAGCGAACGCCGGAGGTGTTCAAGGTCGGGGATCCTGTACGGTTCAGTAAAATCAAAGGTCAATTTGAGAAAAGTTACTTGCCCAACTGGAGCGATGAGCACTTCCTGATTAAACGGCGCCTACCTCGACAGCAGCGAGTCTATGAACTGGAAGATCTTCAAGGGGAACCGTTGCTAGGGATGTTTTGCGAGACGGAATTACAGGCTGTCGTAAAAACAAAGCAAGACTACTACACGGTGGAGCAGATTTTGAAAACGGAACGTCGACGTGGCAAGCTGTTTCATTTCGTCAAATGGCAAGGCTGGCCCAGTACCTTCAATTCCTGGGTCCCGGGCGGCCAACCAGGTGAAACGACTATAAAGCCAGACACCACTACCGTCATCCTTCATTCCACGTTCGACCATGAACAC
Source organism: Hanleya hanleyi (assembly GCA_036873755.1). Lineage (NCBI taxonomy): Eukaryota > Metazoa > Mollusca > Polyplacophora > Lepidopleurida > Hanleyidae > Hanleya > Hanleya hanleyi. The sequence continues at coordinate 9,388 of JAVTVY010048905.1, read as the reverse complement.
GGTGCTATGGACAAACAGCAGCTGCCTCTGAACACAGTGTCTCTCAAAACGCGCAAATCGCAAGTGGGCTTTGTGGTGATATTGCTAACCCTGCTGAGTGTGTTGTACGGAGGTGTGTTTTAAGACGTAGCCTATCTCAGCACTCTACTTAACCAACCTACAACTCCAGCTGTGAGTGGCAGTCAAAGCAGTCTACAGACCTTCTCTACACCAGTCAACCCCGTGATCGAAACGAGCCCAAACATCACCACCACATCACCAAGTAGACATTCCACATCGAGCTCTACACCAAGTACACCCACTACGTCTGAAAACCCACCAGATTTCATCCCTCACAGTGAACGCCCATCGACAACGGCGACCGACGATGAACTGTCCTATCGTACAGCAAAATTAAACATTTATAAACAATGTTGATATTTATTATCAAATCAAACCTGCTATTGCTTATGGCCTTATCTCCCTTAGGAGTATCCTTTGCAAATAATTAAAACGGAAAGTTGTCTCCCGTTAGGGAGCTCAGCCAGCTCAGCTAGGTTACTTAAGCCCCTGCTCTCTCCTGAATTTCCCTCTTTCTCACCCTTATAGCCCGAGACGTGTGTTGTGCAAGGCCGCGGAGTGAGGGGCAGGATGGGAGGGTAATCAAAGCAATAGCATGTTTGATTTGATAATAAATACCAACATTGTTTATAAATGTTTAATATTTATTGCTCAAATCTTCACCTGCTATTGCTTATGGCTCACTACCAACATATGGAGGTGGGAACCTCGGCCTTATTGTAGTTCCAATAGCAGGCAGTGTAACCGCTGAGATCATCACGGACATGGCACGCTAGTACTCGACAAGAGGGACCCTGGTCGGTGACGCTGTGGGTAGTCATGGAGTAATCATAATAGATTGTTGAATGTGGCCACTAATTACTCGTCCATGCAAACCGTGATCGTGGATGTGGTGCACAATTTTACCCCCACGAAGGAACTCGGGCCGGTGGCGCTGTTAGTATTCAAGTGGTAATCAGTGTATAACGAATAGAAGCGGTCATGTACATCCCGGCAACATCGTATACAAGGTGCCCATCTTATACCACTCTTAAGTTCACAAGCCGTCTTACGTCAACTCTCTGTACTTTAGTCCCTTGTTGCTGACATTAGTAAACCTGAAAGTAATACTCACAAATGTGTCAGGTCTTGTAGGATGACTTGTGAGTTGACAGCAGCTGACTCTCTTGAGATGATCTTGTAAGTTGGTCATAATTGCCCTCATGCATCAACTCTCTGTACTTTAAACCTGAAACTGACACAAAGTATGCCTAAAACCAATACTCACCATTGTGTCAGGTCTTGAAAGATGTCTTGTGAGTTGGCAACAGGCTGACCTGTTGAGGTGATCATGTAATAAGGTGGACATGTGATTAGCTGTGATGAAGCCGTAAGTTGGCTGACTGTTTGGATTACAGCACACTAAATACTCACCCAGAGAGAACCCGAGTTGAAGTCGCTGAGGGTACTCGTGGATTAAAATAAAAAACCTGATTGTAAAAGTGGTACACAATACTCAATAGAAGGACAACCCATGGGAAGAAGCAGAGGCCAGAAGTGGGGGAGCGTCAATGGCAAGTTGATATGTCCACTTAATGGTCTTCTTCAACCAAGAAGCAATAGTATTCTTGGTGATGTCACGCACTGCTGTTGGCTGAAGAGACAGGAATAACAGACGACGAGAACCCCGACCAGGGTCGGTACGAGTGAGATAGTGACGTATGGTTCGTACGGGGCATAACAGGATGTCGTCCTCAAGGTCACGAACAAAGTCTGATAAAGCAGGGATGGAGTACAAACGTTGAGCACAAGGACCTTGGCGCACAGCCTCATTCTTGGCGATGAACTCAGGGACGGGACGAAAGGAAATGCGAGACCAATTTGCCTTCCAGGTCAAAGACGACCTTTCCAGAGCGTGAAGCTCGGAAAACTCTAGACGCCAAAGCGAAAGCCGCCAGGAAAGCAGTCTTGTAGGAAACAGCTTTAATAGAGGCGGACTGTAAAGGTTCGAAGGGCGGACGAAGCGGGGCGCTAAGAACCACACCAATATCCCACTTCGGTAACAGCTGGCGAGTACGGCTAGACTGTAAGGCGAAAGCACGTAGGAGAGCAGAGATATTGTCGTTCAGACTAATATCGATGCCGGTAGAAAGACGTGAAACCCTAGCCAAAGCAGACCGGTACCCCTCAATGGTGCTGATTTGAAACTTCTTATCACGATGTAGGTGAAGGAGGAAGTCAGCTACTAAGGAAAGAGAGGCAGAGTCGGGATCGGAATCACGTTCTCGGCACCAGGAGACGAAATAGGCCCATTCCGATTGATAGAGCTGCGATATGGAAGATCGATTGGCTGAAACCATCGTCTGTGCAACTTCTGCTGAAAATCCTAGGACTGTAAGTGCACTCTGGATAGTCTGCAGACGTGTAAGTTGAGCCACCACGGGTTGTGATGTATTATCCCGTGAGGTTGACGCAACAGGCTGGGCCAAACTGGAAGACGACGTGGCGAAGCGGTGAGAAGTGAAACCAGTACCGGAAACCACTGACGACGAGGCCACCACGGAACCACGAGCAGAATGACGCAGTCGTGCTGAGTAATCTTCGAAGAACTTCCTGAATCAGGGCCATGGGCGGGTAGGCATAAGCCAGGAAGTTGTCCCAGTTGATTGAAAGGGCGTGTATGGCGAAAGCTTGAGGGTCCAGAAACGGACTGACGAAGAGGGCGAGCTGCGCATAGAACCTCGTCGCAAACAGGTCGATCAAGGGGGTCTCCCAGATGCTGCATATTTGGCGGAAGACCTCCAGATGAAGTTGCCATTCGGTCTGAAGCACGGTGTCGGGACGAGAAGGCGGTCCGCTAAGGCATTGAGTCGACCCGGGACATGGCGAGCATTGAGATGACAGTGATGAATGAGAGCCCAGTCGTAAAGATCCCACACCAGACGAAACGTTGAGAAAGATCGGGTGGTACCCATCTTATTGATGTGAGCACTGACAGTAGAGTTGTCCGTAGCGAAGAGAAGGGACGAATTCACGAGACGCCAACTCCAATGCTGAACTGCTAGGATGACTGCCTTCATCTCCAGAATGGTTGATGTGAAGTCTGGCATCCAGCCCAGACCAACTGCCGGACACCTCCAGTCCGTCCAGATGGGCTCCCCAACCGGTCTCGGAAGCATCGGTGTAGAGATGGTGATCCGGAGATGGAAATCAGAAGGGAACTCCCCGCATGAAGTTGTGGCGGGACTGCCACCAAATCAGAAGTGGATGTAGAGACGTCAATACCGGCACTAATGGATTGAGGGATGACGTCTGAAGATAAGACAGATGGTACTGCAGTGGCCGAACTAGGAGACGTCCGTAATGAGTAAGGTCCTGCGTAGAAATGAATAGCCCTGTGAGTTGATGACAAAACGACTATAGTGCCAACGTCTAAATACTGGTCCAACGGACTAACGGGGGACGAAGCACTTGATGGAGAGTGTCGAAAAACTGCCCCAAAGTAACGACGAACCTAAGTAAACCTGGATGTGAAAGCCCCGAGATGGAGAAAAACGCTATGACTGGAGAGAAGTGATACAAGGGGCGATGTTGACTCCGAACGGGAGGACTTGCCACTCAAACCGACGACCGACGATGGTGAATCGTAGGAAACGCCGAAGACGAGGATGAATGGGTATAAGAAGATATGCGTCTCGCAAAACGATGGAGGTCAACCATACGAAAATGAAGACTCATCAACCGAATTGTCAGAAGAAAGGTAAAGAATACCGACTAAAAGACAAAAAACACCGAAGTCGAGAGACGTGCAGGCGAACAAACGTCGAAGCCTCGATGACGATCAAGAGAAAGATCTAGAAATGGAGACCGGAACTGTCGAACTTGACGACCCTGATAAGGAGGTATAAAAGAACGACGTGGTGAACGGCGTTGTGGCGTACGGGAACGTCGAACAGATTTACGAGAAACGACGTGCCGACGTACGGGAAAAACGGCGTTGAGGTGTACGAGAAACGATGAACAGACATAATGACCGACGTGCTAACGTACGGGAACGATGTTGAGGCGTACGTGAACGACGAACAGGCGAACAAGAACGACGTACAGGTGTATGAGAACGACGTGACGGCGTAATGGAACGTCGTTGAGGTGTACGAGAATGGCGTTGCGGAGACTGAGAACAGCGTTGTGATGTACGAGAAACGTCGTTTAGGTGAACAGGAACGACGTTATGGACGTAGAAGGAAAAAGAACTGTTGAATCCGAAAAACTGTAAAACCGAAACTCGAAAAGTCACAGTGGAGTCCGAACGAACAGCCGTAGTTCGCGAAACTGTTATGAGATTTGAAACGCAGAGGAGACGATGTACACGTTGAAAAACGTTAATCCTGGGCGTAACTCCGCCCGGTAGCATCATCCCCGACATCACACAAAGATACTTCCAACGTAAACTAGGAAGATCTTCAATAAATTTAAAATTCCCCGAAGAGAGCAATTACATTTTGATGTCTCTCGCCGGTAGATGAACTAAGATCACTAAATTTCACAATTTGAATTGACCAATCAAAAGCTTCTAAAAAAGACAACCGGTGATTTCCAATAAAAACCCATGAAAAGAACAATGTTCAATCTTGACTCACCCTCCAATTTGAGGTCTAAACTTCACAAATGAAATAGATGAAATTATCATACAGAATAAAATTAAGATCAAACAAATGCTGTAGTCCAAAAGATGTTTTGGACGAAGCAGTCGTAGAAAAAGAACGGCAAGAACGTTGCTTAGGAGCTGTCTGTCGTTCCTCTTACTAGGCTGTAACCGATAGTCGTTCTCGGACGAAAGTAACTTACGAAGTAGAAGAAGACCGCCCGCTGGAAACAGTCTTATGCTGTCCCAAGCAGATGATTGAGTAACTCCAGGCTTGATCTTTGCCCGACCATCAGACCAGGGAAAGATCAATAAACACCCTACATGTCGTCGAACGAGAAACGATTCTAAAGTCTTCCCGGAGAAATAAAACCCACACTCAAGCTAATGATATTAATTTCTCAGAAAGAGGAAATAAAATTAAAGCTCAACGCAATTTGAATTGTAAGTCTAATTCAGTATTCCGACGGGAAAATTTTGGTTGTGAAAAATAAATATTTCAGAATGCAATATTTATTAGCAGAAAAAGCGTTCCAAAGTATAGCACAATTTCTTAATAAACAATCTCGTGATCTCTTTACTTGATTAAAACCTATCACGAATAAAGTGATAACCGTTGATTACACAAAGAGAGTAATTTGGTAGGCACATTAAAATGTAGCAAAGACGTAGTGTATAGCTTTGACTTGTGGCGACGAAGACAAACACAACAACAACAACGTAAGAGTAAATGGCAGAGAAAAATCTCTGCAAGTTCTCTCTCTTGATCACATGATATCAAATAAACAGAATAACACTTGATTTGACAAGAGAGTAAATTTTGGTAGGCACAATGAACTGTATGCATAGATGTAAACTACCAAAAACTGAAAGATCCGAAACACAACAACAACAACGAAAATGAAAGGGTATGTTGTCGTTTAAATCAGCAAGAATACAATTTCCCTGCAGAAACTAGTAATCCTGCGAAGGTTTAATACGTTGAAGCATTTCTTTTCCCAAAGAACTGCCGACCCGTGGAGCTGAAATCTTTTGTTCGTCGATAACAAAAGAGCGGTCGAGAAAGGCCCGCTTGGGGACAGAATCCTTTGTTGTCTCAAACAAAGAAACGGGTTTGTGCCCAAACACGCCAGACAAGTCTTTCCAACTGCATCTAACTGCCTGGAAATTTATCCTTAACTTCTCGTATAACAGTCCCACTGGGAGGGATTCTAATAGACGACGATATTGATCATGGCACGACTAAGTCTATGCAATAAATTCAAACGAGAAACCAGAAAGATCTTCATAAAATTTGAAAACTCCGACAAGAGCAATTTCATTTTGGCGTCTTTCGTCCGCAGATAAAGCAGGGTCTTCCGTAACCCGTAATAAATACGCTCGCCGAGCCTGGGCATAATTCCTCCAGGCGATATTATCCCAACTTAGACACTCTAAACACGTGGACTGACGGTAACAAAGGTGACCTTTGCATGGGAAACAGACAATGTGAGCATCCAAACTAAACCAAAACTGCCCACACGAGCGGCAAGAATTAGAAATTACAGGGATAGATATCTCAGTCATAATGTCTAAGTAATACAGCAAGAAAATACTAGCTTAGAAAAATACAACCGTAGGTCAAACCAAACTAGCACACTATAGGAACTCCTTGATAGCACACCACACGCGAGTAGATGCAATTGAGAAAGAGGGAAATTCAGGAGAGAGCAGGGGCTTAAGTAACCTAGCTGAGCTGGCTGAGCTCCCTAAGGGGAGACAACTTTCCGTTTTAATTATTTGCAAATGATACTCCTAAGGGAGATAAGGCCATAAGCAACAGCAGGTGAAGATTTGAGCAATAAATTGCTGGGTCTCGCTCATCCGACCTAACGGGTCCATCCGAGGACCGTGGCCAGATCCCGATGGATATGAAGTCGGGTATGTACGGACTCTACGTCTACTCGGACGTGGTCGACAACCACGTGGTGGGCGATATCAACACACCTCTGTTAAGGGTGGTCTTTAGCGGTGCACGCATGCAACGAGGACATGGGCTGGGGAACATACTCTGGAGTATCGTCAAAACGTTCTTACCCTTGGTGACGCCTGGGGTAAAAGCAATCGGCAAACAAGCGGTACGCAGTGGACTGCAAGTCGCCAGTGTCTTTGGGGGGTACGGCACCCAAAGAAGCCTTGAAACGGCGGGCCAAAGAAGCGGGAGGGGTCTTGGTCGCCAAAGCACAACGCACCGTAGGGAATAAAAGACCTGCACCACCGAGACCACGCACCAGTCGACGACCGACCCAGCGACGACGCACATCGGAGACCCAGGATATCTTTTCTTAAACATGTCCTTAATCCACGCAGAGTCCTGCCCCTCCACCAACAGTGAATTTGATTTGTGGACCGTCCCGCCCACACAGACAGTGCCGAACAAGGATTTGGAGCATCTCCCGCTCTCCAGCATCAACCAAACAGGGCCCATCGAGTTCACCATCAGTAATGCGGATACGGCCTATGTGGATTTAGCCCATACGTACTTGTATGTGAAAGCCAAGATCGTCAATGGGGATGGCTCCAGAATCATCGACAATGCCACGGTGGGCCCGGAGAATCTCTGGCTACACTCTATGTTTCAACAGGTGGATATTTTTCTCAGCGACAAACTCATCAGTGACTCGACCAACACGTATCCCTATCGAGCCTACATCGAGACGCTGTTATCGTATGGACGAGAGGCTAAACAATCTCAGCTGACAGCCGCTTTATTCTACCAAGACACAGCCGAGCACATGGGCACAGTGGACAATGCGGGATAAAACAAATGGAAGGCTTTCACCGCAGACCTTTTCATGCAAGACCGGTACCTCTTGATCAAGATCCCCATCCGACCTTCGCCTTGATGGCCACTGACGTAGACGGGCATGTAGCCGACTATAAGATCGTCATCCAAGACGCAGTCCTGTATGTCCGAAAAGTGAAACCGAATCCAGCCGTTCAATTGGGACACCTCAAAGCCTTGGAAACAAAACCAGCCCAGTACCTATCCGACGTGTGCAAACCAAAGTGTTCTCTGTGCCTGCTGGAAATATGAGAGCCAACAAAGAAACCTGCTCCTGGGGGAACTACCCAAACGATTGATCCTGGCCTGTGTGGACAATACCAGTTTCAGCGGAGCCTACCCAGAGAACCCGTTTGACTTTAAACATTTCGGCATCAATTTTGTGGCCCTGCATGTGGACGGACAACAGCTGGTTCCAGCCACGGCCTTAATACTGAAATTTGGGCTCGGGAATTTCATTCGAACCTACCAGAGCCTGTTTACAGCCACCGGTCAAATCAACCAGGACGAAGGAAATATGATCAGTCGGGAGGACTACGCGAACGGATACACATTTTTCTGTTTCCATCTGACCCCCACCTTAGAGAACGACCATCAGCTGGCCTTCGCCAAGCAAGGCAATTTAGTTATTGCTGTTAGTTATTGTTGAATAAAAAACAAAATGAGATCTCATCAAAAAACCCCTGCCTTGTGTGTTTTCTATATGAGCATAAAACAAGCGGCCATGAAGGCTATACCAGACTTGTGGGGATTCGATCAAACTGGCCTTGAACGCCGTTGAGAAAGTAGCCAATCAGTGGCCTAGGATGGGGCCAAATGTAACCAATCGATGTCCAGAAAACAATGCAAGAGCACTGCAGTAAAATAGAGAGCCAATGAAATCAGCCCACAGACCAAGTACATGTTTTGATCTAGGTTAAGAGCGGGCATTCCAGCACAAAATTTTTGACGAGGAGTTACAAGTTACAAGAGCAACAGGTGGAGTGAAGAAACTACAGATTTTCGAGGTGCGGGTAAAGACCAGGAAGACGGCGAGTGGAGACTCGTCCAACGCCTATAGATTATGTTTATTACTATAAGTTTCATGGTTTCATGTATTTTTTCGTGCCAATACGGTTCTAGGAAAAACTTTCCCCACTGGCCATTTAACATGGGCATAGTGCTGGCGATATTGTCCGGGACCCTGTGCATTCCATGTGTGCTTCGGAAGGGCGGATAAATGCTATCTATTGGTCGGGAGAGGGCCAAACATTGCCGGAAGGGGGACCTTGGACTTTTGACCTGGATGTGACCTTTGACCTTTTGACCCTAAATTCACCCGCGCAGGTGTATTGAATACAGAGTGGAAGGAAGCCCATTTATAACGGACGACTTCTCCATTTAATACTGAGCGGAAGGTAGATAACTTGTGTATTGAATACAGAGTGGAAGGAAACACATTTATAAAGAACGACTTCTCCATTGAATATTGAGCGGGAGGTAGATAACTTGTGTATTGAATTCAAAGTGGAAGGAAGCACATTTATAACGGACGACTTCTCCATTGAATATTGAGCGGAATGTAGATAACTTGTGTATTGAATACAGAGTGGAAGGAAGCACATTTATAACGAACGACGTCTCTATTGAATATTGAGCGGAAGGTAGATAACTTGTGTATTGAATACAGAGTGGAAGGGAGCACATTTATAACGAACGACGTCTCCATTGAATATTGAGCGGAAGGTAGATAACTTGTGTATTGAATACAGAGTGAAAGGAAGCCCATTTATAACGGACGACTTCTCCATTGAATATTGAGCCGAAGGTAGATAACTTGTGTATTGAATACAGAGTGGAAGGAAGTACATTTATAACGGACGACTTCTCCATTGAATATT
>JAVTVY010048904.1:0-22975 GCA_036873755.1 Hanleya hanleyi | reverse complement strand
AATTGGTTGTTCCGAAAGACGTCTCCAGCACTGTGGTCAGGGCTCTGACCCCAGTTGCTATGGTAACCCCTCACAAGAGGAGCGTTCTCACCAAGGTCAGTTCTCCTTTATCCGTGATGATTTACACTCATATAATCAGCATCTGTCCACCCCTACGTCCCCTACTCTGTTTGTTCAGCAGAGTGAGTGACATACCATCATCAATTCAAGGAGCGTACAGTGACGAGGCAACACCGACTGAATAATAGCTGTCGCTATAATGAGGGTTTTCTACTTTTAGTGACTTCCACAATACAAACTATCCAATCAGAGCCTGTAATTGCCATCTACTGTTTATCGATTTTGGCAAAATTAACCAATCAAATGGTACTATTGCAGAAGCCTCCCTTTCACACATTGCGATAGAACCCGTGACTTGTCTTGGGCTCTCCTTTGTCATCTCGTATCGTTCATAATAACAGAACGTCTGGGTATGCACTTGTTATAAAATCCGTCATGTAAGGCACACAATAGGTGACTACATGTGGGAAACCATTCAACCAAGGAGTGAAAAGGGCCAAGTATATTGCACGCAAATTGTTGCCGATTGAAGTTGTCTTAAATGACGGGTCTGCCATAAAACCTTTTTCGACTCAATATTTTCTTTCACAGGTGAAGACACTTTTGTGCTTCTCAAGCACAGAGAAAGAAATAGAACCTAACGCAAAACTGGTTATTGGAACCGAAACCGTCAATTTGGAAGAAAAGGTATACATGTACTGTCAGGTTATGTAGTTTATTTAGTCTGCTGTGAAGAATGTAGTGTCCAAAACGATAGTTGACATAAACCACATCGCCAAAATCGGTGATGGCTATCATCAAAAATGTGATGGCTGACTGCCAAACCACATGCTCTCACCAGCATAAAATATTCTTCTTGGAGATAACAAGTAACTTACGATCATCACCAATGGTTGGTGATGACTGACTCCATCACCATCACATGGTGACAAAAAGTCTGCATTCTCCTTTATGTGGCGAAAAGGTCGTACCAGCATCAAATAGTGCACAACATAGCCTCATTGCCATTGAATGGAGACCACAAGGTCCCATTACCATTAAATGGTTACAAGAAGGCCTCATCATCATTAAATGCTGACAACAACGCCTCATCACCATTAAATAGCGACGGCAAGACCCTAACCCCATCACCTGGAGGCGACGGGTCATCGCCATTTGTCTCTGTATATTTTGTACTCTCTGACTTCCAACCAGTTTATGACACTGAAGCAACTAAGCTATCATTTACACGTTTTTTATGGTCCTACATTTGATGAGTATTATTTCGATTTAATTTCACAGAAAATTCCATCTCTGGATGTTACTAGGCCAGCCGACGATGGAAAGTCAACTACTGGTGAGTTCAGGGGTCTTGTTAGCATATAACGTCTCTGCTTCCATGTGGTGAAGTGATCTACTAGAACCAGTTTTTAAATCAGTCGTGTCGATTTAATATAGAAATAGAATAACCATGTTGATTCAATTTTGGAAATCATTTCTCCGTTTTCGCGAACAACAAAGCACCGTGTCCATTTAATATTTGCTCCCTCGATTGAGCTCTTTTGCATTTTTAATAAAATATCCCACGAATAGAGAGAGCTATATTGCAGACTCCAATGAAAAATCGACGTTAAATAAAAAAAAATAAAAAATTTCGCCATTTATATTAAGATTTTGAAGACTACAATTCCACCTAAGCAAACACTTATTTGCCAAAATAATCTCACCTGGAGAAACTTTTGATATAGTATTTTTCGTAAATATTTTTCGTAAATTCTCACCCATAGGTGAGTAAGAAGCTCTCAAACTTGGCCACAAAAGGCATGATAGCTTACGTGAATATAACTGATTGCTTGTATTCTAATGAAACATTTCGAACAAAATCACCAATTTCCAGCAAAACAAACTAATGATGCAGTTTGTCTTATTTTACAGAGGCCTCCCCAGCGACCAAGAAAGCTTCAAAGAGCAGGAGACTGATTAGACGACTGTTCGGATGCAGACGCTAGAATTGAAAATGCTTTACTGTCGTACTCCCAGAATTTGCCTCAGCACTGCCAATGCATTAGAGACCCTGCTGCTGTTGTCCTCATAACTTTGTCAATAATACACATTCCAGATCTGTCCCCATTCATACGTGCTCAGTATTCCAATGAACAGTTTAATCCATCTGTATATACAAGCCTTGATATATTTTTTTAATGCAAAAAATTTCTAGGTCAACAACACCTCGCATAATGAGATGGCGTGGTGAGATGGGTGGGGTGAGATTTACAACCACTCAGGCTCATTATTTACAATGAGCCGTTTAAATCGATGAAATGCGCAATAATTACAGCCACTCGGGCTCATTATTTATGAGCAGTTTAAATCTTTGAAATGTACAATATTTACAGCCACTCAGTCTCATTATTTACAATGCGCAGTTTAAATCCATTAAATGTACGATATTTTTTAAATGAACAACATCGCCTCGCGCCATATCCACCATTGTGATATAGCTATACTTGAATATAATCCATGTTTACGATCACTGTTCATGTCCAAGAGTGTCAAACCCTATGATATAGACACAACATGTGTTGGAATTTTATCTCTTCATTTTGTCTTCCATAGTTCTTTATCTGCTCTTTAGAAAAAGAAAATTGTTACATGCGCGGCATTGATGATTTCTGGGCATGGAAGGATTTATGTTTAGTCTCTTGCTGCTGTATTGGGATAGGTAATGGACTAGTTGTTTCATCTATGTGAAAATCTTCACAGTCCAGGAGTGCGAATCTTTACTTGGCCATCTGTTTGATATGGCATTGCAGAGAGTAGTTACATCTCAACCAGGCAGTTACATCTCAGCCAGGCAGTTACATCTCAGTCAGGCAGTGACCTCTCAGCCAGGCAGTTACATCTCAGCCAGGCAGCGACCTCTCAGCAAGGGAGTTAGACCTCAGCAAGGAAGTTAGACCTCAGCCAGGGAGTTACATCTCAGCCAGGCAGTTACATCTCAGCCAGGCAGTTACATGTCAGCCGGACAGTTACATCTCAGCCAGGCAATGACCTCTCAGCAAGGGAGTTAGACCTCAGCAAGGGAGTTAGATCTCGGCCAGGCAGTTAGATCTCAGCCGGGCAGTTACATCTCAGCCAGGCAGTTACATCTCAGCCAAGCAGTTACATCTCAGCCAGGCAGTTACATCTCAGCCAGGCATCGACAGATGGTTGCCTCTAAACACGGAGTCCTCTGTGCGACTACTTTGAGTATAACATCTTGGAACAGAATATCAAAAAAAACCCGTCAGATATTCTGTCCCAGAGTCCTATGTGACTGTCCCGGTATATGTACGGTAAAGTGATCCTCACGTGGATAGGTCTAAGTCAGCTAGGTTAAATCACTCTGGCGATCAGATCAAGCTTTTCCCTATGACTGCTGCAGAGATCATATGAATAATCATAGCAGACAAAGAGATAATATATCGACAAGTATTGTGTTTATATCATAGGGTTTGACACTGGAGGATACAAACAGTGATCGTAAACACGGATTACATAGAATTATATAGTATATCACAGTGATGGATACCGAGCGACGCGGAGTTGATCATTTAGAAAATATTTAAGCCAATATTTAAATTATTACTATTATCTATATTATATATTTTCTGTGCTACATTATTCGCTAATAAAAGTTTGCAATTTGGCAAATATGTTGTTGAGTTCTATATGTTTATTTGGGATTTGCTACATCATCGTACCGAGTACGGTATCTTCAAATGGCATTTGTCCCTTCGTTTGATCTTTTATGGCATTTGTCACTTTGTGTTCATATTTTAGGACGTTTGTCCCTTCGCTTGTTTTCATCTCCTGCGACATTTGTCGCTTCGATTTCATCTTTCATGGCATTTGTCGCTTCTTCTGAAATCAACCGATCAGCTCTCTGTTAGCTGGCGGATATTCCATGCTATGGAGGAATTTCTGAAATGACCCATTATAGGACATTTAGAAAGTATATATAGTCTCTGAGTGTCTCTAGACATTGACATTTAAATCAGTGTGAGAGAAATGATCATCGAACACGCTGACAGAAAAAGTATCTTTAATCATGGCGTTGACGTCAGTTGTCAAAACATTGTTCAGGTTATCGACATCTAGATCGGAAATCAACAACAAATCTGTTCACACCAATAATGGCTGGCATATACCACCAAGTTCTGCACTGCCTTTATATGTGGTAAATCGTGCATGCTAATTATACACTTACCACATATGAAAACAATATGCGAGCGTAGTCACTCCTCCACCCCTGGAATCCCGTCCAAAATGGGCCTATACGTCACTGTCCTGATCAATACCTTTCGAATTGTGTATGTATTGAATCTCCACGTTGCACGGTTATCGAGTTATAAAAAACACGGACATACAGATAGCAGTACAGCCTTAAAGGTATAGAAACAGTATTACTTCAACCACATCAGTACACAGATGGTTAGACATTCGCGAAAATGATTTAATATCCCGCTGTCTTCCTTCATTAAAAAGATAATTGATATCCTGTTTAAGGCTCATAGTCAGCCAATACTGCTAATACTGGATATTATATTGTCAGTCGATTACCATTCGGAACTGCAGAGCATAAATCTACGAAGGAGCCCAAGTTTCGGCTACCGGAGATCAACGAATGAGCCGATTATCATGAATTTTCTCTAGGATATTGTTGCTAACGGATTAAGATGTCAACAAATTATATATATTATATCGCCTATATATGCTGTGATATAGAGTTAAACTACTCTGCTCTTTCAAAAACTCAGTAAAGCAGAAATGTGCATCAGAGCTATGTGACAGTTTTTAGTTTTTTCCAACTTCTATCTTCACCTCTGACGTTATCGCTTAATTTCGAGATCACACAATGTTTTCAACATTGCAACGATCGTCAGCAACAATACAACATTGCTGTGCGCTCGTTACAATGCTGGTTACAATGATATACAACCCCTTTCAATTTGCCCTTTTTAAAGGTCACAGATGTTAAAATGTAAACAGAACACAATTAATATATCCAATGAGCTAATGGAACTTGTACTTTGATCTTTCGTTCATTGATGTCTTATGTGGGCCTCTAGGTCAAGTTCACTCAGAATTGACCGTGACCCATTTTTGAAGATTACAAAAAAGGTCAAAATGCGAATAGATTTGTGAACGCGGTATGTCAATAACAAAGTCAGGTGTAACCTCGATTTTGGCCCAATGCGGCTTTACTCTGAACTGACCTTGACCTATTTTGAAGAATCACAGAGGTCAAAATATGATTAGCAGGCATATTAGATTGTGAACACAATATCTAAAGAACAAACAGACCTAGAGTTCTTGATCTGAGATGCGCATCATAGTCTTATTTTCACTACACAGCAGCTGGACCCTTTCGATAACCAATTATAGGCTCATATAGGTCTACTGCTGTTTGCAAAACGTGCTTAGCAAGGCTGCCGCGAATCTTCCCAATAATTTTAGAAATTGCATGGTTGCTCCCCACCCATGTCCTGACTGGGTTACCACCACTTACGTCTACTGCCTCTCGTAGACAGGCAGTAAACGGAGGGGTTAAGGAGGGGTTATATTATCAGTTGTAACAGGCACATTTTTGGGTCTAACCTCTTCCTAGATGGGGCATATACTATTTCGCGTCTTCGTCCCCTCTCCCCGCCTCCTTACACACAGAGAGGGTAGCGGTGAGGTCCGCCAAACATATCTGGGTTCCATACTCCATGTTACGCTGAAAAACAACTTGTTTCACTGACGTCCCTACTCTCCTTGTTCCCCCCGCTGATTCACATAGTATATTTCGCGCCTCTTAGCCGTAAGGGGGCGCTCTGCACACCAATGACCAATGAATATCACTCTTACGGAAGAGTCTTTGCAATATGAGTTGTCTCCCTTTTCAAATGTTCATATGTCGTTAACGGCAACACTAAGAATAAACGGACGGCAAAACAGCTCTAATTACGTTAATTTCTGAGTTAAGATTGAACAGATTTTTGGATAACTTCCTCCATTGTTTAGTAAGGTTCGTCAACTGATTGCAAACATTTGTTCGCTGATACCTTCAAATAATTAACAGATAAATGTCTGTAAATGTTGTTAATATCCCGCTGATAAAACCACGCTTTATCGTCATGAGTATATAAAGAGATCAAGCTGCCTACAATGGTAACATAAAAACACCGTTCAGACGTGTTTTCGTCATCTTCATTTTATCCAGCCAATTTCTACGTTCCCAGGTTCGAAGTGGGAACGTAGAAACTGGCTGGATAAAATGAAGATGGTTTTCGTGAGCTCCGTGCTCAATGCTGTTATCTATTGGATATCTTTGATTGCCATTATTGAATTTTGCGTGAAATTTAGAGAATTTTGGTGGAGAATTTTTGAGTATTTTGAAGAAAAACTGTTTCCCGATTTTGGCAGAATTTATTGTCAAACCGGACAGGCGTTACTTCGACTCCGTTGGGACTTTCCCTTTGCTGCCTTATTAGGAGCGTGTCATAATTAATCTGTGGATTTAATTGATTTTCGCTGCTGTCACCGGAACTGATTGGAAATCGAATACAGTCTAACGACTCTTTTTGTCTATATTTGTATGTGTTAATTAAGCCTTCACCTACCGTATCAATCTCAGTAAACTCAGATATTCCTACGAAGAAGGCTACAGATCGCAAATTGTCCGGTAATGAGTGAGTCAGTCCATCCGAATCCTTTCGTCGGCAAAATAAGGAGAACCGTCGACATTAGAACTTTGATTTTTGGCGCGAACGTGCATTAGGGCATTGTTACGAGCAAGTTCTGAGCTGATCGAATTCTGATGAAAATTTGATTTATAATTTTGTATTATTATTATTTATTGATGGCTCAGCGAGTGCACTGTCATGCCCATTGTGAACCCTTGGCTGTATGTTTCACTGTATATATAACACAGCACAAAACCTTGTGAGATATACCATCCACAATTATTTTGAGAGCTAGAGGTCACAGCAGTCTGATAGGCTTGGAATTTCGAGAATGCAGTTAATAGTGCCATGGTGTAATAATTAAATTGTTCTTAGAGGTCAGAGCAGGGGAGACAAAATAAACAGATCTGTCTGTGAGTTTACACACATGTTCAGATTACTATAGTAAGTGCTACCTTATGGGAAACAAAATTAAACAGATATATGTTTTACAGTATTAAAAGGCTGTATTTAAGATGCTAAGTACCATCCTCAAATTCTACATTCATCAGATTGCCGGTACCCAAAATGTGTTGTCTCATATATCTAGATAACAACGTGATGTAGAGATGCTATTTATTTGTCTTTGTACCGGTCATGCTCAGGAGAATGACATAGAATCATTATTATCTTGTGCCGAGAAGGTGTTGGTCTGGAGTTGAATTACCGTAAACTACAGAAATGCTACCTTTCTACTATACGACTATATATAAGAATTTGTTGTATTGTTGGGAAAATAATGCGAATCAAAAAGTTGTTTTGGTCCTGGACAAGGGCACTGAAAACCATTAAAGATATGTAAATGTATTTTCACACGTAAAGCCTGAAACCTACTGAACTTTTTATTATTCAATCTGTTTCCCTTAGATAAAAAATTGTAAAATTAAATCGGCGGTCGCTATTTATTTTTGGAATGAAGGCGCATTAGGAGACTGTTACCAACAAGTTCTGAGCTGACCTACTTTTGATGAAAATTTCTGGTGATTTTTGATGAAAATCACTTTTGATTCTGACTTGGGCAGTGCCCATCTTAATATAGGCAGGATTTCAAATGGAGGTGGGGAGTTCAGTTCGCGTCGGAGTCCTAATGCTTACCCTACTTCGTAGGTCCTGTGACGTTAGTCACACTGCTCATGTAATATCACGGAATACTGAATTCAGCCCTATATAAATCCCATGCGAATCTGAAACTAGATTTGTTAGCCAATCACGTGGCTAGCTTGCTGAAATCACGCCCACGGTAGCACGTGGACTGATATATAAACATTATCGGGAAACAGTATTCAAATATGGCATCATTTCCAGACGGTCTACATGGTAAAAAGTGCAGATCAAAGAGTTTACTCCCGCCGAAAAGTCTGGCTTTGTTGGGGGGCAGACAATATCAAAAGATTTGGCCGCGCGAAGATGTTAATCTCCGTGAAGTAAACGTCAATCATTGTCAGAGAGAAAAGGTTGAAATGGTCGTGATTGGCTTATTACGGGATCTCCTAGAATATCGGCGAACATTTCGTACGAAGTTTTCATAGCGTTACGTCCAGATGGTATTCTCCTCATTTACCATCTTGGTTTACCTAGATTGGCCCCTGGTAGGCTATATGATTATCCACCTACCTCCGCTACAGCCAATCTGTATCCTCAAATGCATATGAAATGATTTTTGAGAGAGAAAGAATAAATTGATCGTCAGCGGGATTCGAACCCACGACTCCGGCTTATCGCGCCGATGCTCTACCTACTGAGCTATGACGACCCATAGGTATTACACCCGTAGATTGTCCCTGTGATGACCAACCTTCTCTCTCAGTGTTGCAATGTGCGCAACTATCTTTTATAATGGAGAAATGATATTTGGTATGGCGGTATCTCTACAATCATTTCATATGTATATATGCTCAGTGGCGGGCTTCACGCCATACCAAATATCATTTCTCCTCAAATGCATGTGTCAGGTGAGGCCGAAAACGTCTATTTTCGGCCATGTTTTGCACTATAGGATGGAAAACAATACAATACAATATGTTTATTGCACGACTCGTAAAATGGTACAAGTATGGCAAACAAAACAATATAATTACCATGGTAGGCCTACTATATATGCAGATTTACCACCCTGATTAGTATGTCCCCGACCCTATTCAGGTACGTGAAATCCCCTAAAATTCAGGTAATTTAGCTTTAATTCATGGATGATATATATTATTCCTGAATTTCAGGTAAAATCCCTGAAATTGAGTTGTGGATGTGCAGCCTGATCTATTCAGGATTATTCCCTGAATATTTCTGAGAGTGTAGCAACGTAGTAATTATTAGTTAGTATGGTTTTAACCATCAGTGTGGGTTAGTAGTAATTCTAGAACATAACTTAGAAGTTGCCAGTGTGTTGATGTATAAACTCTAATTAAGAAGTGTCCAGCCGGGTTTTTGATGGAGGATTATAAGGCTGAGCCTTGAATGGTACATTTGGTGTACGAGTCTTGCTATTTTTAAAGCATTGTCTATGGGGATTTAATATAGATTTAACTTTCATAATTTCCGGATGGGGTGGGAGTCGGTTACTGTGGATAATTTGGTTTATATAATCTCTGTGTTTGTTATGTCGAGGGCAGTATAGCAAGAAGTGTACTTCATCTTCTACTACATTTTAGGTACAGTAGCGACAGATCCGGTCACATTTTGGGGCAATGCACCAACACCCTACTGAATCAACAAGTATGATTATAGGTGAAAACCGCCGGTCACGTGTCAAATTACAGTCGTTATCAAGCGTGGGCGTGTGTCTGACCAGACGACAGTGACCACAGCCAAAAATGAACGATTTTCAGCATATCGATGACAGGTATGGTTACTGGTGTCCAGTCATATTTTGAAGGAGAAATATCGTACTATATTGTCACCAAACGTAGGGTTATTACTATTTCAAGTTAACAAAAATTTTAAACATTTTTGCGGCGAGAGGTGTTTTTAGGTGTTGGTAGACAGTCCATTGTAGGTATTAGCATCGAATTATAGTGTGAGGAAATGAGCACAATGAACACGTGGGAACTTACTACCTGCCTCATGTGTCACTGACTGATTCATCTCTCGATTCCTTCCATTTGTGTGTGTTTAGGAGGAATATGAACCATTAATAGTATATTCTCTGTCTGTCTGATATTACGACAGTCCATTGTATCATCATCGGACCGATCGACAGTCCATTGTAGGTCAACATGCACTTGTGAATGATGCACAGAGAGCACATCGTCTGATCTAATGATTCGCCAAATGGACTGTTGCCAAGACAAATGGTAGCTACAATGGACTGTCGACATATCTGATATATAATCACATGTTGCCTCATTATAACATTGCAGCTGTTATGCGGCTTCAATGTGAAGTGATTCAACCCACAGTTCATGGTCGCATGACTGGACTAGTGCATTCACCTATAATCACACTTGTCGATTCAGTAGGGTGACCAAGGGATGAAATGTCATACCATAGCACAGAAGCGATGGAGAACTGAATCTACGGGTGATAATATTTTGCCGCTTTTGGGACGAGGTGATTTTTTTCGCCTGAAACGGCCGATGAGCCGCATTTACCGTATCCAACAAACAACGCACTTCAAAGTTTGCTCTATACCCGCCACGCTAAACTCTAGCATGTACATTTCACGCCAGGTGTTTGTTCTGTTGCCGGGTGAAAGAGATGACGTCATACATGGTCGGGCGGTTGCTGATTTCATTCTGAGAAAACCTCAAAATGAAATAAGCATAAATGTGTTGAATGGATAGTGTTGGGCGACACGACCTCACTGAATTCGGTCCGCTAAATCTAATAAATAAATATCCATGATACACTGCATGCATATATACTATTTTCGGGATAATAAAACAAGATAGTATAATGTATACCTGTATTATAGGCGATGCCCTTCACTCCAGTCAACACGAGAAGTCATACAGCTTTCTCCAACCGTTCAAGTTCTGTCTCTATCTTGGGAGGCATGGCGTATGGAGGAGACTGTGTCAAAAGTATTCTGAAATACAAGCTTACAGTTGGGTTACGAGCCTTTCAAAGTTCTGATTGCATCCAAGAAGATGTCAAAATATCTCGAAGGTGCTGCAACTCCACAGACAACTCCCTCGCCTCGTCACCTCGCATTCAGGGTGCACTCCGGAGATTCTTTTATTCGGCATGGAATAGACTATGGGTCCGTTTTTAGGCCACCAGTTGTCGCAAAACCTTCAACCCAAATCACTTATATATATATATTTTCTGAAAGAGCATGATGAAACTATTATTTTAAGATATAACACTGCTATGTTATAGAAAAATTTAACTGGAACATTCTCCTCCATGCTTGCTTCATTTTTCCTAGAAAACCCCTTAAAAATGTCGAAAAATGGTCAAATTCGGCTCAATTTCCAGAAAAATCTGTAAGAGCGATTTCAATTAAACTTCTTACTCACGTTCCCTGGTCCGGTCTCAACTTAAAAAGGCAAAAAAAAGGGGGTGTTAACCTAACCGTTTTTTGTCAGATTTTCTTCCCGTAAATGAGTCCCGATTTTTAGGCACACCCAAGGGGCATAACTGAGGCAGGACAAACTTTACTCCATGATCCCGATCAGCGTGTAGACGAAGCCAGCACCTCGATTTGTACGTACTCGTTTGCAGCGTTGATAATGCTGAATAGGATGGCATTATAGATATAAGCTATTAAGAAGACAAGAAGAATTATGATGTAGCAGAACAAGAGCAGTCTATCGTATTATGAAATTAGAGAGGGGCCATTACTACGAAACTGCGGAGGGCCACCTTAAGGGGCAGGATGTTTTTTACGAAATTAATTATTCACATGTATCGTAATCTCAGAGTGTTTGCGAGCATGGCGGTATACAACACTTGCCAGTTATACATATTATTTTGGGAAATCCGACCGATAACTTTCCCCCTACCCCATCTTTGTTTTGATCAATTTTGCCAATTCTAGCAGGATTTTCGAGAACAAAACTGAAAATTGACCTATTTCTTCTTAATAATGGTCATCCATTCGGCAATATGAAGGCCGTGGTTACTTTTCCGCTTTCCAATGATAGCAGAAACGCGGGAAAATGCAAATAAGCGATGTAACCAAGTCAAATTATTGGTAATTTTGCACTCAATTTTCTCTTAGAAACATGGGAAATACTTCAGAAACTTGAGAAATAATTTGTAAAACCATAATAATATACATCCATTCCATCCTTTATGGACTGTAAATGGGTTCTCTTGTAAAGAAAATTTACACTGGCAAATTTATATCATTCTGATAGGACCTCGTTCTGCCATAATATCCACCGAAATCTCAGTCCAGGGGGAGATAACTCCTGTATGGAATACAGTATGCAGTAACCTCAATTGTATACTAATGGACACACTGTGGATTATTTTAATCGAACTCCTGGTCTTCTTTCCACCTGCTTCCGAAAATAGCGCTTCAGGTATAACTAGGCAGTCAAAATTAAACAATCTGGCGTAATGATACATCTCCGCTCCGTAACGGAGTCTACATTAAGATAATGCATAGACTCCACTATTATGCCTTAAAGGGTGCACTCCAGAGATTCTTCCATTCGGCATGGAATGGACTATGGGTCCGTTTTTCGGCCACCAGTTGTCGTAAAACCTTCAACCCAAATCACTTATATGTATATATTTTCTTAAAGAGCATGATGGAGCTATTATTTTAAGATATAACACTGCTATGTACTAGAAAAATTAAACTTGAACATTCTCCTCCATGTTTGCTTCATTTTTCCTAGAAACCCCTTAAAAATGTCGAAAAATAGTCAAATTCGGCTCAATTTCCAGAAAAATCTGTAAGAGCGATTTCAATTAAACTTCTTACTCACGTTCCCTGGTCCGGTCTCAACTTAAAAAGGCAAAAAAAAAGGGGTGTTAACCTAACCGTTTTTTGTCAGATTTTCTTCCCGTAAATGAGTCCCGATTTTTAGGCACACCCAAGGGGCATAACTGAGGCAGGACAAACTTTACTCCATGATCCCGATCAGCGTGTAGACGAAGCCAGCACTCGATTTGTACGTACTCGTTTGCAGCGTTGATAATGCTGAATAGGATGGCATTATAGATATAAGCTATTAAGAAGACAAGAAGAATTATGATGTAGCAGAACAAGGGCAGTCTATCGTATTATGAAATTAGAGAGGGGCCATTACTACGAAACTGCGGAGGGCCACCTTAAGGGGCAGGATGTTTTTACGAAATTAATTATTCACATGTATCGTAATCTCAGAGTGTTTGCGAAAGCATGGCGGTATACAACACTTGCCAGTTATACATATTATTTTGGGAAACTCCGACCGATAACTTTCCCCCTACCCCATCTTTGTTTTGATCAATTTTGCCAATTCTAGCAGGATTTTCGAGAACAAAACTGAAAATTGACCTATTTCTTCTTAATAATGGTCATCCATTCGGCAATATGAAGGCCGTGGTTACTTTTCCGCTTTCCAATGATAGCAGAAACGCGGGAAAATGCAAATAAGCGATGTAACCAAGTCAAATTATTGGTAATTTTGCACTCAATTTTCTCTTAGAAACATGGGAAATACTTCAGAAACTTGAGAAATAATTTGTAAAACCATAATAATATACATCCATTCCATCCTTTATGGACTGTAAATGGGTTCTCTTGTAAAGAAAATTTACACTGGCAAATTTATATCATTCTGATAGGACCTCGTTCTGCCATAATATCCACCGAAATCTCAGTCCAGGGGGAGATAACTCCTGTATGGAATACAGTATGCAGTAACCTCAATTGTATACTAATGGACACACTGTGGATTATTTTAATCGAACTCCTGGTCTTCTTTCCACCTGCTTCCGAAAATAGAGCTTCAGGTATAACTAGGCAGTCAAAATTAAACAATCTGGCGTAATGATACATCTCCGCTCCGTAACGGAGTCTACATTAAGATAATGCATAGACTCCACTATTATGCCTTAAGGGTGCACTCCGGAGATTCTTTTATTCGGCATGGAATAGACTATGGGTCCGTTTTTCGGCCACCAGTTGTCGCAAAACCTTCAACCCAAATCACTTATATGTATATATTTTCTGAAAGAGCATGATGAAACTATTATTTTAAGATATAACACTGCTATGTTATAGAAAAATTTAACTCGAACATTCTCCTCCATGCTTGCTTCATTTTTCCTAGAAAACCCCTTAAAAATGTCGAAAAATGGTCAAATTCGGCTCAATTTCCAGAAAAATCTGTAAGAGCGATTTCAATTAAACTTCTTACTCACGTTCCCTGGTCCGGTCTCAACTTAAAAAGGCAAAAAAAAGGGGGTGTTAACCTAACCGTTTTTTGTCAGATTTTCTTCCCGTAAATGAGTCCCGATTTTTAGGCACATCCAAGGGGCATAACTGAGGCAGGACAAACTTTACTCCATGATCCCGATCAGCGTGTAGACGAAGCCAGCACTCGATTTGTACGTACTCGTTTGCAGCGTTGATAATGCTGAATAGGATGGCATTATAGATATAAGCTATTAAGAAGACAAGAAGAATTATGATGTAGCAGAACAAGAGCAGTCTATCGTATTATGAAATTAGAGAGGGGCCATTACTACGAAACTGCGGAGGGCCACCTCAGACTAGAATACGGAAGATTCTAAGACGTCAGATTTCTGCGGAGGTGTTCCCTTTGATTTGGGACATTTTCTTCAGATGAGTGCCAAAGTGCTTTTTATTCCGAATTTCCGATTTCCGATATCGGAAATTACGATATCGGAAATTGTCCCTGAATTTCCGATATCGGAAATGAAAGCTCTGGAATCTTTACGAAAACTGCGACCCAAAATTTCCGATATCGGAAATTCAGTGACAATTTCCGATATCGGAAATTGCATTTCCCATTACGGAAATTGAATTTCCGATATCGGGAATTGTCTCCGAATTTCCGATATCGGAAATTGCAATTCTCGATATCGGAAATTGAAGGACATGAATGTCATAGTCCCCTCCATGGGCGTCGCTAGGATTTTTCAAGGGGGGGGTCGACTATCATAGCACTTTAGGCGAGGATCCAGGGGCCGCCTAGGCCCCGGAAACTCCGGGGTCCTAGATCGCCGGAGATGCGTTCTAAGCGTTTTCCCGGAATTAAATCTGAACATAATGTAGGCAGATTTAGGGTTATATTATACAGCTTTTTGGAA
The DNA here is from genome assembly GCA_036873755.1 of Hanleya hanleyi. Taxonomy (NCBI): domain Eukaryota; kingdom Metazoa; phylum Mollusca; class Polyplacophora; order Lepidopleurida; family Hanleyidae; genus Hanleya; species Hanleya hanleyi. The sequence continues at coordinate 7,973 of JAVTVY010048904.1, read as the reverse complement.
CTTAAATGGCATGAGATTCTCATGCGATTTCCAACAATTAAATTAACACATCATTTGTCAAATATCAGTATTATATTTTATTTTCTTGTCATCTTGAAAACACAATAATAATGCTTTGGGCCGATATAGCTCGTAGGCTAACCCAGTGTCGCCGGAACGTAATTGAAGTTGGGGGGCCCACTATCACAGCCCAACAGGCGGGGGTCCAGGGGCCGCCTAGGCCCCGGAAGCTCCGGGGTCCTAGATTGCCGGAGATGCGTTCTGAAGGTTTTCCCGGAAATAAAACTGATCATACTATATGCACATTTATGATTCTATTTTCACGATTTTTCGCAATTATAAGCATGCATCGATATTGAAAACATCGCACCTCATGCCTGCATCCATTTGACGTTCTAGTTATATTTAAAACATACAAAACGATGACTTTTAGTTGGGAGGGAAACCAATATGCCTACCGATACGATTCATTCACGCAAAGATAAAACAAGGAAATCCTCACAGACCATGATGCACAGACCAACAGGCGAGGGTTTACGGGCTGCTTAGGCCCCGGAAGCTCCGAAGTTCCAGATCTTCAGAGATGTGTTCTAAGCGTTTTCTCAGAAATAAATTCGAACATAATATATGCCGATTTATGGTTCTATTTTCACTTATGTTTCGCATTTATAAGCACTCATCGATATTGAAAAAATCATATTTCATGCCCGCGAATCCATTTGACTTTCTAGTTATATTTAACACATTAAAAAAAACACAAATAAAAAGGCGATGAACTCATGGAACATTAGAACAAATATGAGAGCCATGCATTTACACAAAGCTAAAATGAGCGATTCGCACAACCTGACAGGCGAGGGCCCAGGGGCCACCTAGGCCCCGGAAGCTCCGGGTTCTCCGGTTGCCGGAGATGCGTTTTACGCGTTTTCTCGGAAACAAATCTGAACACAATGTATACAGATTTATGGTTCTATTTTCACATTTGTTTCGCAAAACCCCGCATCGATATTGAAGAATATGCCGGACTCCATTTGACTTCCTGGTTTGACACAAACAAAACAGGCCTAGCTATAACACACCACTACACGTCCTGGCACTCTGTCTGTAATTTTTATGTTGGGACATGGTCAGTTAGGGATGCTGAAAAGTGGGGTCCCAAAGATATTCGCCACCCCCTCCCCCCCCCCTCCCACTAAATCAAAAGTGGGCGGAATTTTTTTTTGCTTTTTTGCTTTGTTTTTATTTTCGTTTTCTCTGTTTTTAGTTTTGTTTTGTTTTGCTTTTTTTGCTTTTTCTTTTTTTTTTGTTGGCGCGTCCAAGGGGGGGTCGTTCGCACCTGACGACCCCCCCCCCTAGCGACGCCCCTGCCCTCATGTTGACAAGAATGGCATTCTTCGTTTCGGTAATAACAAGAATCGTTTCTATGTTTCTAACCACATCGGTAACAAAATCCTATAAAACTTCCATTTCACTTTGCCAAAAAAATGGGTTGCTGAATTGCTTATGCTAAATTGATAGACTTCCAATTTAGGCTTATTCCGCAAGTAAACTGAGTCCTTCGCTGTGGTTTCCTTGACAACAGCCAGTTAGATGGCTCGGACAGCAAACGCTTTTGAATGCTTTCACTATCTCGCCGACTAATCGGTTGCGGAGAGAATCGTTTAAGACCGCGAAGTTACAGTGCTGAGACAGTTTATTGAACTAATTATATTAAACAATAAATATAAAGATAAATCATAAACATATGAAGCCAGTTCAGAACCAAAACCATGTTTGTGAACAACACACTTTTGACACGGTCAATATTTTGGGGTTAAGGGGAATTAGGACTTGTGACATTTTTGAAATTTTGAAAGTCATTTTTTCGAATTACTTCAAAGAAATAGTCATATTTTCTTGTGTTTAATTGTGTTTCCTATCTTTCTGAGGTGAAATACTGCACCTTTGATAATTGAGTGCCTTTTTGAAAATTTCAACTTGACAAACAAAATGTCAAAATCTCTCAAGTCCCCCTGATTCTTAAGATTATCTTGGTTCTCGACTGGCCTCATATGTTTACGAAGAGAAAAATGTGCTGTTTTCACGTCAGAATAGACGATTTTGTACATTTGTCCACTACCCCAAAATGCTGTTATTCTCAAACGCTAAAACTCAGAGCCTATAATACTCGGAGCATATGACAAGATAATATAGGCCTACTTCACGCTAACTGGAAAATTCCTTCCGTACGTGTTATTTCATTTTGGCACTACAAACTGCACCTCATGGGGGCCAAAATCTCACTAAACCATGCCATGGCAGGGCCTTTTGGGGGAAATTCCTAAGCATTTCACCACTCACATTCCTTCTTTCTCTTGCTCGAGGGATTTTCACGGATACCTTCCACTTTACTCATGAATGTGGGGCCTTCATTGAGGGGGATATTTGTGAAGATTCATCTATAAGCCATTTATAAGTTTTCCTTCTCGCGCTCTCCAACCGTTGAATCTAAAATGCTCAGTTTGGCAAGTCCTGACCTATCCAACTATTGAATTGCCCGTAACAAGCATAAATGGTTCTGTTGTGTCAGGTATCAGTCTTTTGTTGATTTCTATCCCATTTTAATGCGTCTGGTTACTCTTATTAGGAAATTCACCCTGTTGTGAAAATTCAACAAAATTAAACATTTATAAACAATGTTTCTATTTGTTACCAAATCAAACCTGCTTTAATTAAATGCCTAATCTCCATTAGGAAGGACAATACAAACTGTTAAAACGGAAGTTAAAACCAAAAGTTGCCTCCCCTTAGGGGGTTGTCCGCCCCTAGAGGAGCTCTCCCATTCATCCCAGCCAGGCTACTATATAAGCTCTGCTCATACCCATTCAACTCCTCTTTCTCATGTAATAAACCGAGACCGAGTGCAAGGCCGCGGCATGAGGGGAAGGAAGGGAGGGACAATCAAATTAAAACAGGTTTGATTTGGTAACAAATAGAAACATTGTTTATAAATGTTTAATATTTGATTCCCAAATCGTAAACCTGCTTTAATTAAATGCCACAGTACCAACATATGGAGGTGGGGACCTCGGCCTTGTTGTAGCACCAAAAGCAGGTAGATTAACCGCTGGGATGACACAGACATGGGCATAGATTTGACACCTTAATACTCAGCAAGAGAAACCCTGGTCGAGCCGCAAAGGGTTAATACATGGAGTAGATATAGAAGAATACTTATCTTCGTGTCTCATCCATGTAGCTGTGATCGTGGCTGTGGTACACCATATTACCCAATGTAGAAAGCTCAAGGCACGCATGCGTCGTGAGAATTCATTCGGTAAGCACTGTATGAAACGGGGGTGAGGAGATATGCACAGCAACCCACAGCATACAGGGGGCCATCTTACGCCACCCTCAGTCCACAAACCGACTAACGTCAACACTAGTACTTGAGTCCTTGGAGCTTGATCCGGTCTTGTGAGTTGACAGCGGCCGTCCTGAGTCTACTCTCCGTGTGACGTCAACTTTATGTCAGTTCTTCGTTGAACTTGTGAGCTGACCGCAGGTGACTCAGCTGAGATGAAGTAGAAGGAGACCATAGCTTCAACCTGAAATGACACAAGCAAATCTGCAGTGATGGCAAAGATTAAAAGTCACAATTGTGTCCAGCCTTAATTGATAACTTGAAAGATGGCGGCTGGCTAACTGACCTATTATTACTGAGTAGATAACATTTATATCCAATTATTATTAAGATGATACTCTCTCAGTAAGACACAATTACTAAAGCTGGATGAGTCAGTCCCATGCAATTACAAGCGTCTAGTCCGTCATTCATAATCCAGCCGTCGTCCATTAGAGAATATCCGCGTCCATAATCCAAAGACCTATTCCATTTTCCACATAACAGTATTAGCACCAAATTCAAAAGACAATCATAGTATACATAAACATAGGCTTGTTTCCTGCAAGAGAGAAGCGGTCAACAGTTTTCAATGATCCCGGCAAGACATCATGATGTTCCAAAAATATCAAATCCGTATCGCTGATCAGTATTCTTAATCCATAATATTCGTTATAGAGTCATCTAAAAAAAAGGTGTATCTCAGTCACGCTTTGATTGTGACTGTTCATATGAGTACCATGAGGATCTTGAAGTACATGAGTTCATACGGCCCCTAGCCCCGGGTTAAGCGGAATTAGACACAAGTTACGAAACGTAGCGCCATAGATCTTGCACGCTACGTTCGTATTTGCTATCAGCATGCGATATGTATCGCCAAATTTGAGAAACTTTGAGTGGAGGCGCTTGGTGGAATAGCCCTGTTTTATAAGTTTCTGCAACAATGTTTTGTGACGTTGATTATAATCATCACATTTAACACAGGATCTATCAAATGCTACTAAGCGAGATATGTATACGCCATATGCAGGTCCCACTGGAATATTACTATCCAGAAAGGGATAGTTTAAGATGTCGAAATTGTAATCATCTCTTTTGTCAGACACGAACCCGCATCCTCAGAGTTTGGCACCAAATCGCCAGCAGAAAATGCAAATGACCGAGACCACTCGGCCACCTCAGCCTCCACCTAAAATGATCACAGATATGATAATAATTCTCAACAAAAAGAACCCTGGATGGTGACGCAGTGGTTAATTAAGGAGTAGTAATAGAAGATACTTATCCTTTGAGTGTCTTCATCCCAGTAGCTGTGATCGTGATTGTGGTACACAATATTAGCAATATGAAGGAAACCAAGGCCCTTAGGCGTCGTGATTATCCGTCTGGTAATTGATGTATGAACAGGGAAGGCGAAGCACAGCTATCCGTAGCATACACGGTGATCATCTCCCTTAGTCCACAAGCCGTCTCATGTCAACACTCTGTACTTTAGTCCTTGAAGCTTGAACAGGTCTTGACAACGGCTGCCCTGAATCTACTCTCCATTCAACGTCAACAGTCTGTACTTTAGTCCCTGTCTTTGTACGTTGGACCCTTGAGTTGACCGAAGGTGACTCAGCTGAGATGATCTGGAAGAAGGTTATAGCTTTAACCTGAAATGACACAAGCAAATCTGCAGTAAAGGCAAAGATTAAAACTCGTCATTGTGCCAGGGCTTGATAGATGACTCGAGAGTTGGCGGCTGGCAAGCTGACCTATCACTTCTCTTAAGTGATCACTTAGTATGTGGACATAAAATGTTTGAATAGCAATGATGAAGCCGTAAGCTGGTTGACTGTATAGGCTTACCGCACGCCAAAACTTATCCAAAGAGAACCCAGGTAGGCTGAAGATACTCGTGGATTAAATCAAAAACTTGATTGTAACTGTGGTACACCATACCCAATAGAAGGGGGGAAACCCGGTCGAGGAGACGCAATGGGTGTAGTAATCACCGTGTCTAAACCATACTCACCGATGAGACGGGTCTTGTAAGTTGGCTGACTGACCTATTGAGGTGATCATGTAGTATGGTGGACATATATGACTGAAGATGATGCAGCAAGCTGGCTGACTTGCTGCGCTGACGAGAAATGCCCCCCCCCCTCTTTTTTGCAAGTTAATTGACCACGTGCTGGGCAGCCACCAGCGGCCCAAGCGTGGACATTCTATCTGATTGCACTGACATATCCCTCAGATAGAAATTTGTGAAGGTAGAATTTGCAGTCCATGCGCAGGACTGGACAATGTCATGAAGGGACAAGTTCTTCCATAAAGGCCATGACGTAGCGATGGCACGAATTTCATGAGAAGAAGCAGTAGACAACAAAGGGGGCGCGTCAATGGCCATGATAAGACCACTTAATGATCTTCTTCTACCAAGAAGCAATGGTATTCTTAGTAATATCACGCACTGCCGAACGGCCGAAGGGACAGGAATAATAGACGACGAGAGCCCCGATCGGGATCGGTACGAGTGAGATAGTGGCGCATGGCTCGAACAGGGCATAACAGAAGGTCATCTACAAGGTCATGTTCGAAGTCTGATAGCGCAGGGATGGAATACAAACGTTGAGCACACGGACCTAGGCGAACAGACTCATTTGGCGATGAACTCGGGGACGGGTCGAAAGGAGATACGAGACCAATCCGCCGTCCAGGTAATAGATGATCTCTCAAGAACATGAAGATCAGACACTCTAGACGCCAAAGCAAAAGCCGCCAGAAAACGCAGACTTGTAGGAAAAACAACCTCAAAAGAGGCGGACTGTAAAGGTTCAAAGGGCGGACGAACCAGAGCACACAGAACCAAAACAATATCCCATTCCGGTAACAGCTAGCGAGAACGGCGAAACTGAAAAGCGAAAGCCGGAATGAGCGTAGAGATAATTTCGTTTAGACTAATCCCGATGCCGGAAACCCTAGCCTCAAGCAGACCGGAATGCTTAAAAAGGTGCTGGTTAGAACTTCATATCACGATAAAGGTGAAGGAAGAAGTCAGTTACAGGGGGGAAAAAGGAGTCAGGATGAGCATCACATACTCGCACCAGGACGAATAAATCCACTGCAGTGACCAAACCCGAAAAACGAACGTAATGAGTAAGGTCCTGTTTTCCCTCTTTTAATGAAAACTCTATCAGTTGATGACAGAATTAAATGCCAAAGTCTAAAAGACTGGTCCAACGGTCTATACGAGGACAAAGTACTTGGAGAGAGTCGAAAAACTGTCCCCCAAAGTAACGATGAACCTAAGAAACCCTCGATGTGAAAGCACCGAGCTGAATTGATACAAGGGGAAGGTTGACTTTGAACGAACTGAAAGGAGTTCCACTCCCACAGACGACCGACGATGGTGAATCGTAGGAAAAACGCCGCAAAAACGAGGATGAATGGATGTAAACTATGCATCTCGCAAAATGATGGAGGCACAGAAGAAATGACGTGAAGAACGGCGTTATGGCGTACCTTTCTATCAAATGTACGAGAACGAGGCACAAGTGTATGAGAAAGACGTGACAGCGTAATGGAAACTCGTCAAGGTGTAAGAGAATGATGTAAATGTGAAAAACGGGAGAAACGTTGTGAACGTGTAGTTATTTCCCCATTTGCTTCAACATAAAGTACATACATGCTCACAATGGAGTAGGATACACCCTATAAAGAACGCGAAACGACGTCAACGAGACGACATACGAGAGGAAATCCATTTGAAGCTTCTCGTCGGCAGATGAAGTAAGGTCATTAAAATTCAGAATTTGACATGAGCTAACACGAACAAGCTGTCGCGAAGAAACAACAGTAAAAAACATTGCTAAAGAGCAGTCTGTTGTTCATGTAGACTGTACCGGTAATCATACTCGGAAGAAAACAATAGAACACTTCACGAGTTTGCGTGAGATCCTTGCGCAGGGCTAAAAACACAAGACCGCTCGATGAAACAGTCTAATGCAGTCCCACGGCAGAAATCGAGAAGACTTAGGGCTTAGGGCAGTGAAGGATATATATCCACCTTCACTGGATTTGAAGGAAACTACAGATAGCCCTACAGGCACATCTTATTTAGATCTCTATCTCTATAAAAATGAAGCGGGCATTCTCTCTCGTCGACTTTATGACAAAAGAGATGATTACAATTTCGACATCGTAAACTATCCCTTTCTGGATAGTAATGTTCCAGTGGGACCTGCATATGGCGTATACATATCTCGCTTAGTAGCATTTGCTAGATCCTGTGTTAAATGTGACGATTTTAATCAACGTCACAAAACATTGTTACAGAAACTCATAAAACAGGGCTATTCCACCAAACGCCTCCACTCAAAGTTCTCAAATTTGGCGAAATACATATCGCATGCTGATAAAAAATACGAACGTAGCGTGCAAGATCTATGGCGTTACGTTTCGTAACTTGTGTCTAATTCCGCTTAACCCGGGGCTAGGGGCCGTATGAACCCATGTACTTCAAGATCCTCATGGTACTCATATGAACAGTCACAATCAAGGCGTGACTGAGATACATCTTTTTTGACGACTTTACAACGAATATTAT
>JAVTVY010048903.1:0-22594 GCA_036873755.1 Hanleya hanleyi | reverse complement strand
GGGACAGGCTAGTCCTACGATTGGTTGATAATCAGATAAAGTGCAGATGGCTGAATATTGGCGAGTCCAAATTATTGTCTTTAAATTACACACAAATCCTCCACATAGTTAACACGCGCTGACAATATTTACCACCAGCTGAATTCCAGTATTGTCTTCAATGCGAAACTAGTGCAATCTGGTACCCCGGGTCAGCCTTGTTTCATCTAAATTGGTACTGGATAGCACCATGTTTTCATACCGTCTAAGTGATCACTGACCTATTGTGATGAAACGTAATTAATGTCTGGGAATTATTGGTCTGATGTCAGTAAAGTAGAGATCTTTTAATGAATTCATGTCATGTAACATCGATAATCATTACTTCCTTCTATACTTTGTCCTCTGTGTGTATATCTTCATTCTGTACATAAATCAGGTTTGTCATTTCTTAATTTAACTTGAACTACAGGTAGTCCTGGAAGTCACAATATTCATGGATGTATGCAACATCTGAACTAATTGAGAACCATACGCTTACATATGTATATCATTTTGTTCCTCATCTTCAACCTTATTATGTGATGATAGGTGGAGTGAGCATACATCCAAGCAAGCTCTGATTACTTCTGTTCTCAAGTCCATACTTAGTTTCCTGCTATAGGATATACATGTGCATTGCTCATCAAACTGAAGAAACCAGAAAAGGTATAGAAGCATGGATTGTGCAGGCATTATGTTATCTTATTATGAAATGATCAATCCGTACGTTTTATATTCACGTCGCCACATTTAATAGACAGTGCTATTTGCAGAGAGACGGGTTCATATATATGTCATGCCTTATGTCTAATGAATCCTTTGGGATGAATATTGGGGCTGCTTCTGAAATGAAACTAATATTATCTGCTTTGAAGTCTGCAGTTTGGGATATCATTTTCACGCCTATATGTCACCAATTCTGCTAGAATGGCTGCCCATCTGTCTGTTTCACCATGGCTCTATTGACTGGGGTCATTATGACGACACCCTGCCATATATTGGAGTATTTACGTAATGATACCATTGGGAGTGATTTATATATGGATGGTGCCTGGGTTCTGTGCACATTCAACTCTAGTGTCTACATCTTTTAGCCACTCCATATTCATTACCAATTGCTGAAATCTAGCTAATGATTGAAGGATGTAAAATAAAATTCCACCTACTCTTTTTATATGTTTAGTAACTTTTTGAAAAAGAAACATTTGTGGTCACTTTTTAGCATCCACACCAGCAACACCGATATGCAAGAATCTAGGACTACAAATATACTAAGGATTCTTCTATTTGGTAAGCTTAAGGTTCCAGTATCCTTAGTGAGAAGCTGAGTGATCTAAGGCGCTTCACTGATGACAGCTAGCCCCACACCGCTGAACAGGCACGGGTTCGGGCTCCGCTGGTGCATGTGTGAAAGTTTGCTAGTTACTTGGCAAAGGGCAGTGGTTCTCTCCGGGCAATCCGGCTTCCTCCACCAACCCCTGCTGAGAAGATTTTCAACACCTTGTCAGTTTTTGCTCAATTAAATTGCAATAAATGAATGCACAAAAACAAGTTATGTTCTATTAAAGCTATTCATTCAGGGTACCAATCAGAATTTAAAAGAGAAGAAAGCATGTGACTAATGTATACACTGAACGAAAGATCTATCTTCCCCGTATCCAAAAATGTAAGGAAATATTTTTTTGCGATTTTTTACCGCCGATCTATTCATATTGAAACATAAAAAACTGGAGCCTGTGGACAGATTCATAAGTGCCACCATTACAAGGGCTTGCATCTATTTTAACCAATCAGAAATGCCGAAAACATATTTTGCTCATCACTGCGTGATGTCAGCCGGGCTCATACTCACTTTTGCCCTGTACTTTAAAGTATGAGAAGCTCGGGACTGCAGGTTTATATTTTGTATACTGTTATAATTTGATAGTGGTAGTGTGCCAATATTCCGCAAATACACGGGCATCATGCTGCAGTGTGTGGCGTTTGGCTGTTCTAACAGAACTGGAAATCCAAACGTTCCAAAGACCGTGACATTTCAACGGTTCCCACTGTTGAAACCAGAAATAACGTTGGTCGGCAGGATTTTACTCCAAACGCATCAGAGAAGAACTTTTGCACAGTGAGGCTGATGCAGTAAATTGAAGTGAGTTTAATCATATCACGATGTTCGGTTCCTATTCCTGTCAAATTGTAATCATTCCAATGCAAGAAAGGCTTGGTTTGTAATATATCTCCATGCAATGTCATTATATTTTCGCCTTCCCCGCTAGAGAGCGGTGAGGCCCAGGTGACATCACACGCTTAGACGACCCGAGCCAAAATGGCGGCACGCTTCAGAGACAACAATGCGCAGGTTGAACGCCGATTTAGAGTGGAAAAAATCACAAAAAATATTTGCTTACATTTTTGGATAGGAGAGATAGATCTTTCATTCATTGTATACATTAGTCACATGTTTTCTTCTCCTTTAAATGACAATTTTGTTCTGTTTACTACAACTGAATTATTTGAATAAAAATAGTGGTTTGTGGAAATTTAGCCTTCAAATGTCCTTGCTAATTACTTCTAAAGTCCTTTTAGACTCATTTCTAAACCTTTCAAATAAAATTAACATGCCTCATCGGATATAGCGATAGGCCCTTCCATATTTCTTGTCAATGCCACTCTTACACTTATTGATATGATTAACATGAAACTTGGTGGATATTGTCGGCGCATTCTAGAGATGCGCATGTTCTCTTCCCATTGATCATGTTGGTAGAGGATTTTCCCATTGATCATGTTGGTAGAGGATTTTTCCATTGATCATGTTGATAGAGGATTTTTCTATACTGAGGAAATGTGTATCCCTATTCAACTAAATCATGGATATCTTTAGAATGAAGGCGAACTTAGAAACAATAAGGCGCTCTTATATAGTTCTGCATTGAATTAAACTCTGTATTGCCCAGCCCATAACCATATTAATTCTGGAAGCCATCATTATAGCACATTTAGGTGATGCACTTATTATGCCCAAATGCTCTCTGCAGACTGTGCCACCATGACCACTGATATTTCAAGTGAACATGGTAGTCTTCGAATATACAATGTTTCGACTAATAATTTCAGTCATCTTCAGGGATAAATTATTATATAATTATATTCCTACATTGTGAAACCCCCTGCCAGAAAATACTGGCTCGGGTGAGAATCGAACTCACAACTTCGGGGATACCGTCCCACCGCTCTGGTAGTCTTGGTTGGCAAACTCTTTTATCCTGGCATTAGTAAAGTCTAACGAGATTATCTATATCATTAAGGGAGCATCTCAAAAGTTGGAACATCTCAGGCATTTTTTTGCCACAAAGGAATGCACGAAATTTCCGTTTTCAGGCACTAGAATGTTCGGCAGAGCAGGAACGTTCTCGCTGAACGTTCCATATGTGCGGAACATTTGTATCGAACGTTCGATCAAAACATTTTTAATTCGTTGTGAAATTCGTAAATTGTACTATTCATTTTATGAATAATATATGAAATAAACACTGTTGAAATGGTCAAAGGCTTCTGTTCTAACCTGTGCAACCCTTCTCGTCTACTGCACTATGCAGCTCAAACAACAGCTGAGGGAGAACTGATTCTCCCTTCATACACAGGAACATTAGGAGGAAGCAGAACGTCTGCCTGATGCATCACCTGGAAGAACATCACAGCTGATCGTTCCTTAATTTTAGAGCATTCAGAAATGGACACACACTAGTTTTCCATGAAACATTCCAACTTTTGAGATGCTCCCTAATTGGAAGGTTTGTGGTGAAAAGATTGCCAATTTCTTACAATACAAGCCTGACAAAGGGAGTACCCGTTTGTTGTCCACTTCTGACTAATTATATGAATGTCTCTTTGATGACTGGTGAGGGTTTTCATGCTACAGATCCCGGACTAGAGCAGCATTTGATAGATGTATACATGAAGCCCCTTTGAAATTCCTCCAGTTGAGTCATATTGTGATTGGTTCCTTTTGTCAAGAAGTGCCGTTCTTTAATTACTCTGATCATTTGTACAAACTCTTCTATGATATCTGCTCTCTACCTAATTTCATTAAAATGTGAAAAACGTATCTAAGCAAACCTGTATAAACAGTTTCACTTATAAGTATGTCTGAGTCATCATTCTTATATCCGAGTTGCAGAACTGTTACGCCTGATTGCTAAACCCCCACTCTCCATTCAGATGTATTCAAGGGTGGAGATCAGCTATTGATCTCTATGATGTGTGCCTTATAACTTGGTGCAGCTCGTCTTTCCCACTCTCATAACTTGTAAACATTGAAATGCTCAGGTCTTCTAGCTGAATTAATTGCCGGATTCCCTGCGCGATTTTGGTGGCAGCGATGGGATGATCAGAACATGTGTGTTACACAGCACTCATTGATCTTGGCTCACTTAGTCTTCTGAGCTCTCATGTGCGGACCAACTACAAGTATTAGTTGACTGTTCACAGTGCGCAGTCGGGTGATTTGATGTAATATCTATCTAGCGAAGCTATTTTACATCTAGCTGAGGCGAATGATACAGCAGCAGGCTGTAATAGGATTTGCCCTAAGCTGGGCTGGACCGGTATTATGGACAGGAAATTAAGTGATTGATTAAACCAAATGTACCCGCTGCGAATCAAAGGCACCACAAATAGTCAGCTTCAGTAGACTGTTCAAAGAGCTATTTTGTCAGCCCAGCATGACACACGGGGCGATTCTATGTTGTTCTTGTAACCTCCCTGCTTAACTGTTATGCTGCTAAATTCTTTTGTATGATGTACGAGGAGAAATGCTGATTTTTTTTTTTTAAATCCGGATTTCATGAACAAAAATATTATTTAATTTCGTTTGCTGGTGACTGGCCTAACATATCAATGTATCCCAACTTGTTTAGTCAATGCTATTCGACCGCCTTTTATAGCAAAATCGACGATGTTGTCAGCGTAAATACAATTTATTTGAAGAGACTACAGTATTTTGGTAGAATTGCGGTTGAAAATGGCGAATTATGAGGAATTACAGCGGAAAATCTTTGTTTTTCAGCTGCCTTTCTCCCTGGTCTTTTCCGAGTTTTCGTCCGCCATTTCGGGCGTATGACGTCTCATTGGAAAGGGAATTCCTTGTAGTTTCTGATTGAAGGCGTGATTTCGACCGATGGCCAATCAAACAGACGATAACATCGCAAAACTGCAAGGGGGTGTTTTCCCGTTTCTCTAGTAACGCTAACAGCCGATCCTGTGTCGGTAACCTTGATTGGACAAGCGTGGTAACATGACCTACATCGTGACCTACATCGAAGCGCTCATTGGCCAGAGCCCTTGAACTGGGTCAGGCTGATCAGAGGGAGACGCCATTTTATCTCCTTGCGACGAAATTACGTGGCGCAGAAGCTCGACAGAAATTTGAAAATAAAGTTTGTTTAGCGGATTTCATCGAAACCCACACTTTGGAAATATAAACTGAGCTTCTGTACTTCAACTATACCAAAGAATCATATATTTTGAAGGGGTTTTCTGTGAGTATTTTATATTTTCTGGGTGGCTTCTCGACAACGTTTTATGGAAATCTCCGTTGGTGTTTTTCTATTTTTCAATTTTATTTCTTCCTCCCGACTTCGTTATTCTGAGACAGAATATCAAGTTTACATCCAAGAAATCAAATCAGTCTTAGCTAACAATATATGTATGGTTTTTATCGAGTTTCATGCTTGGTAAATTTGAAAAAAGCGATTCCAGAAAGGTACCTCGCTGTACTCGCATTGACAGAAGCAAAGGCAAGCCACTATTGCGGCTCGTCGCATTTTTCGTATAGAAAGACGAGAGCCGTATGAACGGCTCGCCGCAGCGTAACAGTTAAAGCCTAAGTCCCACTTAAGCGAAGTTGTTTACGAAACTTTGCGATGTATTGGTCGTATTGTTTCGTAATAAATCGCTTTACAAAAGCTGATCTTCCCGTCATCTGGGGCGAATAGATACATGTTTTACGAATAATTGCGACTGTTTGCGATGCAGTTACAAAGAAATACGATACTTTTACGACAGTTATCGATATTCGCACCCAATTTTAGGCGAATCAGTGCGATACAGTTGCGAATATGTGCGATGTATTTGCGAACATTTACGAAGTGCATACGACTACTTGCCATTATTTCACGATGTCTTGCGAATACGTACGAAGGTTTTACGACGTTATGACAGTTTGGGTCAAATGTTTACGATTATTTCGTATACCATCGTTTCCTGTCGTAAGTTATCGTAACTATTAGTATTTATTTTTCACTTGACGATTATTAACGGAACTGTTACCAATAAGGCGATTAAATTACGATTTAATTATGATGCATTACAACGTAGTTACAACGACTTACGATTATTTACGATAAAATTACGAATATTTGAGACTTAAGGCAAAATCGCATTGCTTGGCGAATTTTTTGAACATTATGAAATTGGCGCGGCGATAAAACCGAGGCGACGATTTTCTTACGAATTGAAGCGATGGCTTACGAATCATGGCGAATGTCTTTACGAATAGCTTGTGAGAATCTTACAAATAGTTGCGATCCTAAATCGTCAAGCTTCGTAAAGGAATTCGCCTAAGTGCATGGGACTTGGGTTTAAGTCCTGAATGTCATCACCCCTACTCTACCAATAACAAATATATCAACAACAGAGAAGAGCATGCAGATTGCCTTTATAAAAGTCATGTGTCCGTGTCTAGTGATCACTTGGTAAAGAGAGGGCTGATAAGATTAGGTGATTTGAACACGCCCTTATCTATAAGTTAATGAACTGGAGTGCTAGCAGTCCTAGAATCCTCAAGTCTCTAAGTTTACTACTATACTGCAGAGTCTCTGGATAAACTGCTGAATCTGGTTGAATAAAGTAGATACAGGCAAACAGAAAGTCCATATTCATGGTTAGTCTTGGTATTCCAGAGGGAGGATACCGAATGTCATCTGATGTTGTTGATTTGAGGGGCTTTTGGCAGGAGGCCAGGGTCATCGGAGCACAGGCAATCAGTCAGATTAACTTTGTCAATATCTGCCCTCCGACTCTACTCAATACGCCATGTCTTGTACCCTGTCATCAACCATATTGCCGTGTCCATCAATCGCCCATTCTTACAATAGCATCCTCCCTACACTCTATATGATAAATTCTCCCATGTATGGTATGACTTCAAGAATCATTGTCGTGGTCATTCATATTGCTATATTAATATTATATCCAGCCAGCCAAGTTCGTTTTGGAAACGGTTGTCATTGTAGTTAGCACTCTCCTCTATGATAACGTTGTCCAGTTCCATGTTTTAGTCAAATGCTGGAAATCCACGGTCACATTAGATGGTGAAATAAAAAGTAAAGCATACAGATTGTTGTGAATTTTCAGATTCTCCCATTTTGCATTATTTCATCCTTTACCTTAGATCCTGTGTCATCAAAGCATACCTGAAGTTTACCCTATTCCAAATTCTTGGGTATGGGCTTTGTTGAACCTTTTCAACTTGGTTCAGTCATAATCATGCTTTGGAGGCTGGAGCTGCATTTTACTGTTGGATATTGTTATAAACATTGTCACAAAAAAAATGTGTTTTAAGTTTCCATTCTCCAATTGATTCTTACATTCATATGTGTGATTTTCTCATCTTCTTGAAGGTAGTTGTGCATGCATGTTTACAGTGCTTTATTCCTGGGAAAGCCTTCAATATGAAATAATTGGGATATGTACTTGTTTCTAATTCTACTTTACCCAGGATCATAGTGTTAGCCAGAGACCTGTCCACCTGTCCAGTGGACAGGCATATTGCAAATTTGGACAGGTAAACATTTGAAACTTTAACATGTGAGAGATAGAAAAAAATAGAAAATGGACAGACAAAATTTGGTAAAATGTAATTTTTGGACAGGCTGTTTTTTTTACCCTGCCCAGGATAGGGGCTGTTTGAACACAAAATGCATATTCATGTACATGTAGCAAAATGAACAGACACAAAGCATGTGAAGGGTAGTGGATGTGACGTTTCTTTGTGGTTGTTCTGAGCCTTTAAATGTGTCCAGTAATATCTAGCATGTGTCATATAGTGCAGTTTAAGCCCTCAAAGCATTCAGTTCTCTAATTAGAATAATTTGAGCTGGTTGAATTCTGTAATAGCTAGGCCTATATTCTATTCACTTTAGTCTAGAAATCACGTCATGCTTTCCAGAATAAGATTGATGTACTTTTTTCTGCTACTCTGACTGATTACTGATCAAAGCCTGTAATATTGATTCTCTGTATTGTTCCAGATATATTTGGAAGAAGAGCGGCTAGCTATTATGATAATAATGGCAGCATGGTGATTAATATGAGAACACAAAGCTTTCTGAAGAGATGTAATTCCTGATTGACCCCGTTCTGTGCGATCATAATTCTCTTGAATGCGACAGTTTGTAGGAAGTAGCGCTCTAATCGGCAACATGCGAAAGAAACATTAATCTCATAATTGTGGCAAATCACAGCATAGTGTGTGATGTAGCGGCAGTCTTGTTTAATTCTCTCCGGCCTGTGCGTTTGTTTTCTACCTTTGATGTTTCTAGAGGTTATTAACTTAGCCAGCCAGCAGTTAAATACAAGTCGAAGCTGTTCGTCTTGCCTGGCCTTTTATACTGAAATACGAGGAAAAATGAAATATGCATCAGAAGAGGATTAATGTACATTAGTTTATTCATTCATTCATTGGCCAAACATTTGACCATGATGAAATAATGCAAGCCTTTGGAAAAGGATGCCTTCAAAAGTTGTATTGCCCATCTGGGCTTGATCTAACCCTGTACATTCTGATGTCATAAATTAATTACATGATCCATGCTCTGGCTGATGGATTTGGAATGACATACTGTAATATGTGTGTACATTTGTTGGGTGTGCTGCCATCTATTATGCATACACTTCCTTGTTGGCAATTTGTTTGCGATTATGGTTTATGGTATCATCCTTTTATCAGGCCAATTTCTACGTTCCCACTTCGAACCTGCCTTGATTTATCTAACCACCTTCAGTGTTTAAAATCGGAGGTGTAAATTAGAACCAATCAGAACCTACACGCTGATTGGCGGGTGGTTGGGTGAGTTCAGGTTCCTGTTGCTTCAATGCATTTTGCTGAGAAGCAACAGAAACTTGATAATATGATGTCTAGCACTGTAATATCACTTGTCTTGATTGCACCATGTAAGCGTCCTGTCTGTGTCTTGTGTGCTGTCCTCAGTGTTTTATAGGGTGGATGGAGGGTGTCTGGTTCCATGCTACTTCAAAGATTTCTTCGTTGAAGTAGCAGGAACACAACTGGACTAAGTGGTGCTTAGTTGGTTCGTCGTGATCTAGCTGAAATATTGTTGAAAGCGACATCAAATTCTATTCCCTCACTCACTTACACGCTGATTGTGTGTAGAGTGACATCATCCTCAAGTAGCGGCGTCATTCCTCCTAATATGGTGCTTGTATGGCCCAATATAATAGGTCAGCCAATCAATAATGCTCTTCAATGACACAGTTCAAAATTCAAATGGTTTCGAGGTCAGTGACATCTCGTGTCTATTTATAAGTTCTTTGAACATTGAAGGGGGCCAGATACATCAAGGAAAGTTTGAGGTGGGAACGTAGAAATTGGTTTGATAAAATGAAGATGGGTTTTTGGGTGTTTTGATGTTGTGATATGTATGTTTGACAGATTCAAAGTCTCGACATTGTAGCGTGTTGAAAATTGTTTAATCTGAAGTCTCTGTTGGGCTAAAAATCTCTAGCAATTAAAAAATTCTTAGAAGTTTTTAGCAACGGGTCCAGAAGACCTATTCAGGCATAGGGTACCAGTTTCTCTGTTTCAGCCAATCCGCTCACAGTTGTATCAGTAGTTATGCGGACTAAATGTGAAGATGCCACCTAATTAGTTGATATTGACTGAAGTGAACTGATGAAATAGCAGACCACGGCAGTTTGCACTATTTAAGAACGCTTTCATAGTTAATCAGCTGTAATTCATTGATTTTGTACACAATTTTGGAAATGACCCCTATTATAACAAAATCGCGTTGGGCCAAGCTCTCAAAATGGAGGGTACCCGACTTCTGAGCGATATAGAAAAAAAATTGGCATGCACTATCCCACTTTTTTCTCTTATTATTTTTTTTGTGTCTCAAGCTAAAAATGGAAATCAGCTATATCCATGAGATTTAGGTAATTAGCAGTTCAAAATAATGCTAATATGGTCATAAATGGGAAATATAACTGGTTCCCATGACCTACAAGTTGCAGATGGAAATGGTTAAAGTTCAGTCCCTATCATGCTGTAATGATTTAGAAACCCATAACAAACTAGAAAGTTTCAGAAATCACCGTTGTAGATCATACTAAGTTGGAATGATTCAGACCCCAGCTTAATTGAATGGTTCTGGTGTCAGTACAAGTTAGAATGGTTCAGTTTCCCCTAGCAGGTTGAAATGGCCCAAATATTCCTAGCAAGTTGAGATAGTCCAGCAGATTAGATTAGTGGGTAATTGATTGCCTACCAATTAGGGATGGTCCAGATGTCCCTATTTGTGGCAAGTTTGGGATTGTTTGGAATGGTATTCATGTCTCTAACAAGTTTAGTATGGTCCAACTGTCCCAGGCAAATGAGAATGGTATTGATGACCCTTGCAAGTTTAGTATGGTCTTGATGTTCTTGCAAGTCCAGGATGGTCCAAATGTCCCTAGGAATTGAGATGACCCAGCAATTTGAAACTGTTCATATGTCCTCAGCAAGTTGGAACGGTCCTGAAGATGTCATCAGCAAGTTACATGTAAGATGGTCCACTTGTCGTCCCAAATGTCCCTAGCAAGTTAAGATGGTCCACTTGTCGTCCCAAATGTTCCTTGCAAGTTAAGATGGTCCACTTGTCGTCCCAAATGTCCCTAGCAAGTTAAGATGGTCCACTTGTCGTCCCAAATGTCCCTTGCAAGTTAAGATGGTCCACTTGTCGTCCCAAATGTCCCTAGCAAGTTAAGATGGTCCACTTGTCGTCCCAAATGTCCGCAGCAAGTTAAGATGGTCCAGATGTATCAAGCAAGTTAAAATTTGCCGGGCGTCTCTAGCAAGTTTGGATGATCCAGATGTCCATGGGAAGTTAAAGTGGTTCAGATTTCTCTCTGGCAAGGTGAGATGGTCCAGACGTCCTTAGCAATTTGGACTAGTACAAATGTCCCTATAAAGATTGAGTGGCCTCTCTTCCCTAGCAAGGTGGAGTTGTCCAGCTGTCCATACTGGTGGTTGAAAGGATCATTCATATGTCCGTAGACTGTTTCACATGCCCCCATGCAAGAGCAAATGACCCAGATGTCCTTAGCATTTTGGAACTTACGTTTCTGAAGTTGATGTGGTTCCTTTGTACCTGATAAGCTCAGTTATTCCTAGCAAGTTGGAATGGTTCAGCTATACATAGGGAGTTAAAAGGTTCAGATATTCCAAGCAGGTATAAATGGGTCCCACACCCCTAGCAAGCTGGAGTTGTCCAGCTATCCATACTAGATATCCCATGCAAGTTCACATAGTCTTGTTGTCCCTCGCAAGTCTGAATGATCCAGATGTCCGTGGCAAGTCTGAATGGTCCAGTCTTTCCATATAAAATTGAAATGTTCCAGATGTCCCTCGCAAGCCAGAATGGTCCAGATGTCTCTAATAAGTCTAATTGGTTAAAATGTCCCTGGCAAGTCTGCAGATAGATATCATCAGCAAGTCTGAATGATCCACATGTCCCTAACATGTCTAATTGGTTCAAATGTCCCTGGCAAGTCTGCAGGTGTCACTGGCAAGTCTGAATGGTCCGGAGGTGCCTGTCAAGTCTGAATGGTCGACATGTTAGTCTAATTGGTTCAAATGTCCCTGGCAAGTCTGCAGGTGTCACTGGCAAGTCTGAATCGTCCGGAGGTGCCTGTCAAGTCTGAATGGTCCACATGTCCCTAACATGTCTAATTGGTTCAAATGTCCCTGGCAAATCTGCAGGTGTCACTGGCGAGTCTGAATGGTCCGGATGTGCCTGTCAAGTCTGAATGGTCCACATGTCCCTAACATGTCTAATTGGTTCAAATGTCCCTGGCAAGTCTGCAGGTGTCACTGGCAAGTCTGAATGGTCCGGAGGTGCCTGTCAAGTCTGAATGATCCACATGTCCCTAACATGTCTAATTGGTTCAAATGTCCCTGGCAAGTCTGCAGGTGTCACTGGCAAGTCTGAATGGTCCGGAGGTGCCTGTCAAGTCTGAATGGTCCACATGTCCCTAACATGTCTAATTGGTTCAAATGTCCCTGGCAAGTCTGCAGGTGTCACTGGCAAGTCTGAATGGTCCGGAGGTGCCTGTCAAGTCTGAATGGTCCACATGTCCCTAACATGTCTAATTGGTTCAAATGTCCCTGGCAAGTCTGCAGGTGTCACTGGCGAGTCTGAATGGTCCGGAGGTGCCTGTCAAGTCTGAATGGTCCACATGTCCCTAGCATGTCTAATTGGTTCAAATGTCCCTGGCAAGTCTGCAGGTGTCACTGGCAAGTCTGAATGGTCCGGAGGTGCCTGTCAAGTCTGAATGGTCCACATGTCCCTAACATGTCTAATTGGTTCAAATGTCCCTGGCAAGTCTGCAGGTGTCACTGGTGAGTCTGAATGGTCCGGAGGTGCCTGTCAAGTCTGAATGGTCCACATGTCCCTAACATGTCTAATTGGTTCAAATGTCCCTGGCAAGTCTGCAGGTGTCACTGGCAAGTCTGAATGGTCCGGAGGTGCCTGTCAAGTCTGAATGGTCCACATGTCCCTAACATGTCTAATTGGTTCAAATGTCCCTGGCAAGTCTGCAGGTGTCACTGGCAAGTCTGAATGGTCCGGAGGTGCCTGTCAAGTCTGAATGGTCCACATGTCCCTAACATGTCTAATTGGTTCAAATGTCCCTGGCAAGTCTGCAGGTGTCACTGGCGAGTCTGAATGGTCGGGAGGTGCCTGTCAAGTCTGAATGGTCCACATGTCCCTAACATGTCTAATTGGTTCAAATGTCCCTGGCAAGTCTGCAGGTGTCACTGGCAAGTCTGAATGGTCCGGAGGTGCCTGTCAAGTCTGAATGGTCCACATGTCCCTAACATGTCTAATTGGTTCAAATGTCCCTGGCAAGTCTGCAGGTGTCACTGGCAAGTCTGAATGGTCCGGAGGTGCCTGTCAAGTCTGAATGGTCCACATGTCCCTAACATGTCTAATTGGTTCAAATGTCCCTGGCAAGTCTGCAGGTGTCACTGGCGAGTCTGAATGGTCCGGATGTGCCTGTCAAGTCTGAATGGTCCACATGTCCCTAACATGTCTAATTGGTTCAAATGTCCCTGGCAAGTCTGCAGGTGTCACTGGCAAGTCTGAATGGTCCGGAGGTGCCTGTCAAGTCTGAATGGTCCACATGTCCCTAACATGTCTAATTGGTTCAAATGTCCCTGGCAAGTCTGCAGGTGTCACTGGCAAGTCTGAATGGTCCGGAGGTGCCTGTCAAGTCTGAATGGTCCACATATATATGCATGTCCCTAACATGTCTAATTGGTTCAAATGTCCCTGGCAAGTCTGCAGGTGTCACTGGCGAGTCTGAATGGTCCAGAGGTGCCTGTCAAGTCTGAATGGTCCACATGTCCCTAACATGTCTAATTGGTTCAAATGTCCCTGGCAAGTCTGCAGGTGTCACTGGCGAGTCTGAATGGTCCGGAGGTGCCTGTCAAGTCTGAATGGTCCACATGTCCCTAGCATGTCTAATTGGTTCAAATGTCCCTGGCAAGTCTGCAGGTGTCACTGGCAAGTCTGAATGGTCCGGAGGTGCCTGTCAAGTCTGAATGGTCCACATGTCCCTAACATGTCTAATTGGTTCAAATGTCCCTGGCAAGTCTGCAGGTGTCACTGGTGAGTCTGAATGGTCCGGAGGTGCCTGTCAAGTCTGAATGGTCCACATGTCCCTAACATGTCTAATTGGTTCAAATGTCCCTGGCAAGTCTGCAGGTGTCACTGGCAAGTCTGAATGGTCCGGAGGTGCCTGTCAAGTCTGAATGGTCCACATGTCCCTAACATGTCTAATTGGCTCATTTGTCCCTGGCAAGTCTGCAGGTGTCACTGGCAAGTCTGAATGGTCCAGAGGTGCCTGTCAAGTCTGAATGGTCCACATGTCCCTAACATGTTTAATTGGTTCAAATGTCCCTGGCAAGTCTGCAGGTGTCACTGGCAAGTCTGAATGGTCCGGAGGTGCCTGTCAAGTCTGAATGGTCCACATGTCCCTAACATGTCTAATTGGTTCAAATGTCCCTGGCAAGTCTGCAGGTGTCACTGGCAAGTCTGAATGGTCCGGAGGTGCCTGTCAAGTCTGAATGGTCCACATGTCCCTCACATGTCTAATTGGTTCAAATGTCCTTGGCAAGTCTGCAGGTGTCACTGGCAAGTCTGAATGGTCCGGATGTCCAAATCAAGTTGAAATGGTCCAGGTATACATATGAGGTTGAAAAGGTTCAGATGCCTCCAGAACGTTGGCATGGTTCATGAGTCTATATGAAGTTGAAATTATCATTGTCCCTAGCAAGTACAGTTGCCTATCACTAGCAAGTTGGAATGTTCCAGAGCAACCTGGAATTGCCCAGAAATTCTTGCCAGTTGAACCCCATGAACTTTGTGTGACCCCACGCAGAATCACTTTACACAAATACAACAGTTCCAGGAATCAAGTCCAATGTCATTTATTAATAATTAACTGGTTCATGGGTGGTGTTTGTAAGGTGGTCTATATCGATCAAACTTCAATCACTTCTCATTAACATAGATCTTGGCTGTGTATACAGCCTGTAGATGGTGGTAGCTTTAACAACCATGTTCCAAAGACCTTGGGGTAACTCAAGATATCAGGGCAGCTCAAGATATCGGGGTAACTGAAGATATCGGGGTAGCTCAAGACCCTGTAAATTAAATGAACCATCAGTAAGTTACATGGAATGTATTTCAGAGCTGTGCTAACATATGTCGAATAAATAGCTGCCAGAAAGGCGAGAATATGTCAACAATATATCTCCATTTAATTATATGATACCAAATGCAGAGCGATAACTTATCGAAAGAGCTCAAGTACACGGCCTAGGATCTTAACAACGATTTTCTACAGTAACCATGTCCAAAGCGGACACCTGGAATAGCATAGTATTCTGAGAGAATAACATACTCTGTATTATACTGACACACACACTAGATCCTACTTAGGTCTGCTTATTCAATATTGACACATAAAAATATATATGGAAACTGTACGATTACAATGGACTAAATTTGATTCTCATGATATTTAATAATATTTGATTATTACAATGGAAATGAATTCGATTCTCATGATATTTAATAATATCGGATAATTACAATGGAAGTTAATTCGATTCTCCGCACCGAACTGGGGGAACCTCAACAGGTTTACACTGCTTGACCTCAATACACGCGGTCAATATCATCAACAAGTAGCATCCTGAATTTCAGACAGGAAACAACAAACTACAGTGACTGAGATAGGAGTACCAGGAATCGAAATCTAAGTGATTTATCTCATATTCATATGTATCATGGCATTCGATCAAAACTAGAATTAATTAGTTTTACTCTGAAAATTATTTAATTACTGCACAATATTACGAGGAAGAAATCTAAAAATCGCCTCCGGGATGCTATTTCCTTGTTGCCGGGAGGGCTGACCTACATGGAAATTTACCAACAAGCATCGATTCCAGAAGTCGCTGAATACATCAAATATAATTCATAATTGCCAATACTTAATGCTGATTATATCAACATCATAATTTCCGTCAGAAGATAGTGCATATTCACCTTCAAAATGCAGATGTCTCGCTGGATGCTACAACAGGACCACGCCTCGGGACCACCCGGCAATTCCACTCGGAAATCGTCGGAAAGTAACCTCGGACACCCCACATTGCAGCATCGAACAAGACAGTTACATCATCCTCGCAGAAATACAAACCAGTGAATGAAACCTGAGCACTCACACTAAATGTTACAAACTATGTTTCTATGCACCAAAAGTGTATACTCCGCCAGCTCACATTTGGAATGGTCCAGTTTTCCATAGTAGTAAGAATGGTCCACAATTCTCTAGCAATTTAGAATGATTGATCCATAGCTATTATAATTGATTCATTACAAGCCTGAAAATGTGATGCAGGACATTAACCTACGACCCCCATCAGAGGTTGTGGTACATACCACACCCTTATAACCCATGAAATCAAATGAAGAGGATTTATCTCATTCTGATTTGCAGGGGTTTATTAGAAATGTCAGGTGCTTATTTTCAGGCTTCGTTAGTTTCAACAGCAGGCTGAATGATCCATTGACGAGAGTTAAAGCTCGATATGTTGGTGAGACTGAGAGTTCCATGAAAGGTTTAAGAAGTACACTATGTAAATTGAACTCTCCGACAAGTTGAAATTCATGATGAAGCCCCTCCATAAGGCCATCCACAGTAATATTTTTGTTTCCAGTAACCCTACCTACCCATACATTTGCAGTTGAAAAACAAAGTTTGGGTAGCAATTTTTTTATTTCTATGTGATTCAATGGTATTCCGCAAAATCCTATACAAAAAGGTCAAAAATTGACAAAAAGTAAAATAAATGAAATTAAATAAATAAATAAAATTCCTGCCTACCTGCCTACCCAATTTTTACCCCTCGGCCATTTTGGCCTCGGGGTATTGTCGTTGCCACGTACATACGTCCGTCCCTCCGTTACCGCATTTTAGGCAAAAACTGCTTGAGATACAACCACCAAATTTTGTACGCTTATTTATCTAGTGCTTAATCAGACGCCTATCAAAATTGGCTCCCCTCTGCCCATATTTTACAGAGTTATGCCCCTTTACAGATATATTAATTTCTATTTCTGTCCTATAGGCTTGAATGTAACCAACTTTATCTGCAGAACTCTTTTCGATATAGCTATTATATTTTGTAAACTTGTTTACATTGCAGGCCATCGTTTCGTTCGAGTATCGGTTACGCAGAATCAAATTCCCGCGAACGGAAAATCGGTTAAGCGACTCGTGAGTTACACTCGTTTTTCTGTCATTGGTATTGTCTTGTTCCTTGTAAAGAAGGGTGAGTGATCGCTGCCACTGAAGGCTGCTAGGCGTGCGATTTGAAACTCCCTCAGAAAATCAATGTTGTAAAAAAAATCATCGCTTTCTTCGCTTGGCGAAGACACCTAACAACACGCTTGATACAGGAAGCGGAACTACACTCAGGTGTGAGACATGCGCAGATCACGATATAACGACAGGGTCTCGACTACAGTCATAGGGCGCCCACAGTCTGTGACACGTGCCTTACAACAGAAGATTGGCCAACACCAAATCAAGCGCTCCCATTGGTCAATGATTGACGGGAAACTTGTACAACCTGTGAAGTGCAACTCTACTGTCTCGTGACTACATAGACACGTCAAACTCCATGTGCTTTCGGTTTCAGTTGGCGGGACGACGGGAATACGAGCACAAATTTACCATGTGGTTTTCTTCGCTGATAGTAGTGAGATACACTTTGAAATTAAACTACCGGCTATGTTCTAAAGTTGAAATTCCAAAAGAAAACTGTAGTTCATTGACGATGACGTACATGGCTGGAGATTATGCGGAGACCAGTTTTCGTTTTTATACTTTCGTAATTTGTCAATCTCCAAAGAATGGCCTCTGCAAGTATTCACCCACATCACACAAACTATATTCAGATTATGGTTGAAATATTGCTAAATGCCTTGACCAAAATGATTAAATAATAAAAAATACAGTGTTTTATTATAATTATAAAACTTTTTTTTTAATTCTTGTAAGGACCATAAAGTGGTGACACTGACAGAGTCCATTTAACCCAGGTTCTGGTGGTTGCTTACATTGATGACATACAGCATTTTGTTAAATTCTGGGTAACCTTTTCACGTAACCTTTGGGTTACGCAGTCAAGTTTGACGTAACCTAACCCATAGGTTACGCAACTGCAGTACCCGTAACCCTTTTTTGGGTTACGCAATGATCTCAAATGTCATGGCCTGCATTGTTGTATTCTATAAGCCAACAAAAAATTACTCACCTCAGCCCTTATTTTACAGAGTTATGCACCTTTTTGGGTGCAGTTATCTTTTATTTTGTGATATATGCTTGAAGTTAACCAGTTATATATAATTAACTGTGTTTGGTACAGCTACATGTACCACACTATATTGTTTACTGTGGTCCCCAATTCTAATTGTAATTGCAAGGGGCATTACACTTTTATTTCAGCAGTGACTTGTGCAATATTTTTCACTAATTTCACCAACTTTAGTAATATCAGACGGTGGTATGTTAATTCGACATAAAACACTGAACTGCCCAAATTTCAAATTCCAAATATGAATCATCCTCAACCCTGCCTATATTGGTCCAAACATGTACTTGTAAAATTGGTGACAAGATTTGTCATCATCAAAATAAACAATTGAAACCACAGTACCAGGTTTAACTACTTTTGATCGCCACATGCAACCTGTAACCATCTGGGTCTAAACACGGTAAGACTGACCCTGGGATCGTGTGTATCCATTTTCAGCCTACTTTCTGCAACTACAAGGGAATTCCCCGGAATCAAATTCATGTCATCAGCCAATCAGCTAAACTCAACCAACGTAACCACAACGTAACCTGCCATTGTCGAGTCATGTGCTGTCACACCTGTTCTTCAGAAACTTATTCACTAAAGGAGCAGGTTGTTCAC
This sequence comes from Hanleya hanleyi, assembly GCA_036873755.1. Lineage (NCBI taxonomy): Eukaryota > Metazoa > Mollusca > Polyplacophora > Lepidopleurida > Hanleyidae > Hanleya > Hanleya hanleyi. Next base: position 3,744 of record JAVTVY010048903.1, on the reverse strand, counting down.
AATGTTCTGTGATGTAATGTTCTGGGACGTTCACAACTTAATCCTGTTCAAAGTGATTTGGAAGGGCTCCTGCACATTTCTGCAGCTCAAGGTCTACTGCAAAGACTTGTGCCCATTTTGCCAAAGTGTGATAATTGTATATACTGTGGAATTCCTGATAATGTAATATAGTGTCTTTTAGTATTCCGTTAATAAGCTGACAATGAATATATTCAAGTGTAGTAAGATGTATAGCCACAAAAATGGCATTAAAAACAAAACAATTATCTTGACAATTTGACATCAATAAATTAAACTAGAATGTGACCTAACATACATTGATCCATATAATCATAGCAATTATTCATTTCATACAGTTGTTTAATATACAATATGATTATTCTTATGTCTCATGACTGAATCTAATGCCTGCATGTATGGAGTCAGAAATTCAGATATATTCTGCTACATGAATCAGTTGCCAAAATCAGTTGATCTGCAGCAATACTGTAGAAAACATGGAAAAACCCTGGACAATCCTATGGTGAGGACTGGACATTGTCCAGCCTCACAACCATGGAAACCCTGGACAGTGTCCATCCTCGTCCATGGAAACCCTGGACAGTGTCCATCCTCGTCCATGGAAACCCTGGACAATGTCCAGCCTCCCTCGTCCATGGAAACCCTGGACAATGTCCAGCCTCATCCATGGAAACCCTGAACAGCTCGTCCATGGAAACCCTGTACAATGTCCAACCTTGTCCATGGAAACCCTGGACAACCATTTCCTGCCTTTCTCAAAACAAATTTTCATACCGTGGATTCAGAGCATGGAAAACCCATGGAAACCGTCCGAATACTCCAGCCTTTTTCCAGCATAAGTCTTTTCCATGCTTTTTCCATGGAAACCCTGGAATTTCTATAGCCGGGACTGTCGTCGCCATGTATGTCCCTCCGTTACCGTACCGCATTTTAGGCAAAACCGCTGGAGACACAACCACCAAATTTTTAACACTCATTTATCTAGTGCTAAATCAGATGCCTATCGAAAGTGGCTCCCCTCGGCCCATATTTTACAGAATTATACCCTTTTACAGGTATATTAATTTCTGTTTCTGTCCTATATGCTTGAATGCAACTAACTGTATCTGCAAAACTGTAATACTTTGCATGCTTAGTTCTAGAAACCATACCCTGATCTGTTGATACATCCATACACTACAAATTGTAAATTACCTCTAGCTTGATCATTCCACATAGTACTATCTCTTCCACAATTTACACTACACATGGGCCTAAATCACTTGGGGAAAGCCGAGGGGTTTTGATTAGATCAATCTGATGTTCTAAAGTTAGATAATGGAAACACAAATATTATTGTGGATGGCCTAATGTAGATTGTTCAATAACCAAGACCAAAACCATGATGTGCTATTAGTATTTAGATTATAAATAACCGTAATTTGATCATTTTATTTTCAGAACTACCTTGAGATGGGCTTGTTCATTTTCACTATAGGAGATAATGAGAACCTGGTAGACTTCATCCACATCGACAACCTCGTACAGTCCCATTACCTGGCAGGTCAGGCCCTCCTGGACAAGAACAACAATATAGCTGTGAGTTGGACTGATACTGTCTGCAACTGAATATCTAATGAATTATATACAAATTTTCTATCAAAGCTTATTGCAACGTTAACTTTTCTTGTGCCTGTAGTTTTAAGAATCCATGGCAGCCAACTATGCTTAGAATTGGTGTAATCTGTCCAATATTCTATATACCATTACAAGTTCTTGTTTGATGATAGTGCCATCAGGACATATACAGGACCAAATTCATACCATTGACCAGTACCCAAATCCCATAAAATGACAGAAAACCCCCCAAATTACAGATTTTCTGTTCTAATCTACATTCTTTTGCAAGTCACAGGGCTTGAAAGTCTTAAAACCTTTCTTATTTTAAGGGATTCATTATAATTTTGTGCTTATTTACTTTGTTATAATATATTTTCAATTTATTATCTCAAATTCGAAGGTGCTGTCGGTACCCAAATTTGAAACCTGTATTTGACCTTGGCCATGTAGAAGATAATGGTAGAGATTGTTTTCAAATTCATCAAGAACTTTGACATTCCACATATGTTCTCATTTCAGGCAGGTCAGGCTTATTTTATATCAGACAACAAGCCGGTGAACAACTTTGAATTTTTTCGACCACTGGTAAGTACTCGGTTTCCACCAACAATAATTAATCAAAGATGCTCCATTTCTCTCCCACAAAGTGTGCTGCTTACTAACTTTTCATTTTGAACTGTTAAATAATCTTGAATGATGTAAGCAGTAATAAAATGAAATCCTTTCATATATATTCTTAAGTATATCATAGAACTTTATATTTTAAATCATTCTTAAATTACATTTCTCTTTCCAGGTTGAAGGATTAGGCTATGATTTCCCATGGATTAAACTGCCTGTGCTGCTTGTCTATTTCTTTGGTAAGCCATTAGTTTAACCAACTCATGGTTCACTTAGTAAGGGAGTTAACTCCTCACAGGACATGTTGTCACCTATCCTATGCTGTACCTGTATTCTTTTATGGATGTAATGGTAACACAATATACATAATTTCATTACGATAGAATTCTTTGCGTGGACTAATGTACCAATCAAATATGATGGTGGAACAAGGGGATTCAGTCAAGCAATGTAATTCTTCCTCTCTCTCACTATTTAGGCCAAAACAGTTTTATTTTTTGTTTCATGGGCTAATTTTTTTTTTTAACTTTGGAGTCCATAATAAAAGTCATAATAAAACTGGACCAGACGAGCGAAAAATCATCTACTCACAGAAAGAAAGGGGGAGGAACTTCGAAAGTCCTGTTTCATTTTTATTTTATTTCAATCTTGAAAACGTGGCAGTGTGACTAATGTCACAGGACCTACGAAGTAGGGTAGGCATTAGGACTCAGACACGCACTGAACTCTCGGAAATCTTCCCGCCCCAAGTTGAAATCCTGCCTATATTAAGATGGGCACGGCCCAAGTCAGAATCCAGAAATTTTCATCAAAAGTAGGTCAGCTCAGAACTTGCTGGTAACGGTCCCCTAATGCACATTCATGCAAAAAAATCAAGGTTCTTCTAATGTCTATGGTTCTCCTTATTTTGCCGATGAAAGGGTTCGGATAGACTCACTCACTGACTGACTACCAGACAATTTGCAGATGGTAGCTTACTTCGTAGGAAAAAATGATATCCGCATGTGAAACAAAGAATAAAATTGGTGCGGCCTTATTCCAAGAAAATGTCTAATACTATTTTTTTTGGCATGAACATGTCTGACACCTTGTTTTGTCTCCGTCTCCACAACTCTTCAAATATAAACCAGTAAAGGCCCATTTCCATAGCACACATTTTCGCAGTGACAAAATGGTGTAGTACTCACAGCACTCGTCGGTCGCGGCGACATCAGAACCACATTTTTGACGCACGACAAAATTAGAACCAGGGCTATTTCAACGCGTTGTTGCTGAACTATCGACCAATCGAAGGGGATAGAAATCATTAGCCCGGCTACATTGAGGGGAATCCCTTCCATTGAATGGCTGGAATGGCAGGAGTGTCGCTGTCATAACGCGTGCTGTGGAAATGCGCCAAACTGCAAAAAGTTGTGATTTGCAGTTGTGATTGTCGCGACACGTGCTGTGGAAATGGGCCTTAAGCTGTAAACTCATTCATTCCTCATTGAACACACACCTAAC